>SCLH01001330.1:172698-200369 GCA_004367855.1 Oikopleura vanhoeffeni
AAGTAAATAAAAAAAATCACGTTATGAAAGCTTAATTATTAAAAAGGTGGCAGCGATCCAGCAGATTGAAACATTTTATACTAAGGTCGCTTTTTTTTGTCGGTATCTTGTCTAGTTCTCCCAGTCGAAATCATGGTGGAGCAACCGAAAAAAAAGCGACCTAACTAATTATTTGAGAAAAGTATTTGGGACACGATTGATAAGTCTTCGCGAGGAGATTGAAGCCGGATATTTTATCCACTGATTTTGGTCTCCAATTTTAAAATTATGATAATTTTCGTTATTCTATCTCAGGCTGTCCGCCTGATCTAGCAAATTTTTATCCCTTTGTCAACACTTTTGTAATATCGGCCCTGATAAGCAAAGTAGTTTGATTTAAGTAGTAGGGCCGGGATATTTACAAAAGTATGATAGAGGGATATATCGAATCTTTTCAAACTGAATATCTCTGTATCACACTTTTTTTATATCCCGGCCCTGATTAGCAAACTTAGTGTGTTTTAAAGTAGTAGGGCCGGGATATAGACAAACGTGTGATAAAAGGATATCAAACCGTTTGATTCAAACGTAAAGTTTTCTGTTTTTGATGTAATTTTGAATTAAATTTTTGCTAAAATACCGCAACAATTAGGGGATTTTTTCCGAAAAATGTTCTATTGTTGAACAATTAAAGAAATACTAGTTTCTGATTGGTTCAAATTAATTAAATCAAAATTGGGCTATTTTTTCTCCCCGGTGAAAAAAATGGCCCAAAAAGTCACGTGTTACCAATGAGTCATATGTTATGCCCAATTTTGACGGTAATTCAATCTCCCTGTCTAGCCGACCGGTGAAAAAAATGGCCCAATTGAAAAAACGCAGGCTGTACAGTGTACAGTGTACACATTTTAAGAAAATTATACAATTCATAAATCGCCATTTGCGATTCGCCAATTATCTACTCTCTGCATAAAAAGTTTCTGAATTTAATTTATAAAGTTATATTGATATTCTGAATTTAATTTATAAAGTTATATTGATAAATAATCAAAGATCAAAAATACACTTTATAATTTTCAGGATCAAAAATTTTCTGCTTACGTAAAAAGGGGACACATATTATATTTTCTTGACAATCAGCGCGCTTAACATTACTCTGATAAGGCCAACTATCAGCATCAGTAATTGTGTAAAAACACCGGATAATGTATCTTTAAAATTCTCTTCACAAAGACGTACGGTTATCACCTACTGTAATAAAAACAAGAATGCGTATAGACGACGAAGTTGATCGTGAGTTCGGTCGAAAATGATGAGTTTATGCTTACAAGTAAAAAAACAGGTTCAAAGTTGATTTTGTTACGCAGAGCCATATCTCTTTATCACTTTTTGGTTAGAATGAGTAGCCACAACGTTAAAATCACACATTAAAAGGAGTAGTGGCTACACATTCTAACCAAAAAGTGATAAAGGGATATATAAGCGGCAAAAAATTGATTATGTTTTTCATATATTTTTGAATTTAAGTCTCTTCAAAACGTAGATCTCAAAGTTGCGTTGACCCTAAGGAACGTCGGTGGCACTGACTCGGTGCCGAAGCTGCGTTGACCCAAATGTACGTATACCAGAAGATACGTCGGTCTCGAAGCTCTCACACTATGAGAAGGGTACATTATGTACCTTCATCATCTTTGCGTGTTACATTTGGATAATTTGTCAAAACATTTTTGTTTTAACTTCTGCTTATATCCATGAAAGTCCCAAAGGGCGGAATTGCTATGAAAATTCTTCAAAACGTACTTTTCCAAATCGATTTTAAGATTTCTCTGGATAACTATGGTTTTTCGATATCTTAAAAATTGCAAATTTATTTTTCTATTTTTATATTTGACAATTAGAGATTCAAAAAACAACCAAATTTTAATTCCAACTTTTTTCAAAAATAATGATTTAATTTGTATCATAAAAACGGAATAAATACCGTTAAAGAAGGACTGGTAGCTGGAATTAAATTTCTCAATGGAAAATATTAATTTTTACCATGAATACACTCCTTCTATTCATCAAAATATCGATTTTGTTAACAAAACCCTGTTTTTTTGTTTCACTCAAAACGGCTTCATTTCAATTTTTGTGTCTTCGCTACCTGAAACTCACGCGGTACACATAAGCGACACAAGATAACCTAATTTTTAATGATTAATCTATCGAAATAAGCTGTGATTCTGACATACGTTGTAAAAGTGGTAGGCTGAACTATATCTCGAGCAAATTTTCAAATTTCGCTATATTTTTTGTATAGTATGAAAAAAACCACCGTTTTTTAGCAATTATTCGTTGGAAAAAACTATCTCCTCCTACGAATAATTATAAAATT
The DNA here is from genome assembly GCA_004367855.1 of Oikopleura vanhoeffeni. Lineage (NCBI taxonomy): Eukaryota > Metazoa > Chordata > Appendicularia > Copelata > Oikopleuridae > Oikopleura > Oikopleura vanhoeffeni. The sequence continues at coordinate 175,055 of SCLH01001330.1, forward strand.
TATTCAAATTTTTTTCAAAGCTAGCTCGCACAAAAAATAAACTTGAGCGCTTTTTGAGATTTTTACTTTAAACTCGAAATATGATTTGATTAAAAACTCATGATGGATATATCGAAAAAAAAGTGCTTTGATGTTTTTGAAAGTAAGCGCAAAATAAAGACAGTGTAACACTGATAATAAAATTGGCTCACGGCATGATGAATCAGCCCAGAATTCATTTCTGGGATCAAAAATCACTTTTGAGCAATTTGTTTTCAGCCAATGAGGAAGCACCAAAATTTTGTAAATTTATGTCGAAAAATTTCAAAAAAATAATCTTAAAATTAGACACAAAATAGCTTCCTCGGATTTTCCTCAATGTTGTGCAGCACAACTTGTGCTATATAGAAAATGCTTCAGTGATCACCCTGGGTTCACCCATCCTAATGATGATACTTTAGTATTTTAATGTTTAGTGTTGAAATTGAAACGTCAGCAAATTTTTTTTGTTTTTTTGCCAAATTTTTGAAATAACTGAGAAACAAAACGAATCCCAATCTTCAAAAAGAAATATTTTTTTTCTTTTTCAGCTTCAGATTTTTCCTAGCGGCATCTGAATTCAGCTTCATTGCCATCCACCGTAGTTGATATCACAGGAATGACATATAACTTTTATTTGCTAGCCTTTGTTCGAGTTAAGGACTCAAAAAACGTCTATTTCGGTAAATAATACGATTTTTAAAAATAAACTATCATTTTTTCGAAAAATATTAATTTTTGAGAAAAAAAATCTCACCACAAAACGCGCAATAAAATTCAGAACTGACTGGTTAGTCTGAAAAGTTTATCCTACGTGGTCGATTTTGACTTAAAATCGAATCGTGGACACGCTAGTAGCTTGACGCTACCCATACTGACGTTTTGAATTTGAATCTTTTTAGAATGTGCCACTGATAATGAGTACTAAAACTGTAATGAGAAATACCTAACCAGATCAATTTGTATTTTAGTCGAAGTCAATAACAAATTCTAGATTATCTCTTTCAAAAATCCTTAAAAACGGCAAACGGTTCCAGGACGTTCGTGTGAGTGATACCGTATTGTCTACGTAATTGTTATTAGATGCAGTTAATTATGAGCTCAAAATATTTGCTGAAATAAAAATATTAGTTTAAATTCGATCTGATTTTGCAGAAATACTTTCTTCAATGTCTCAAAATGGACCACATTCACTACTTGGTTTGATGCGGAAACTTTTAAATGTATAAAAACTATTGCATTTTAAACAACCATGTTTTTCCCCAATAATATCTCATTATAATATGGTACAATCATAAGTTATGATTCATAACTTATGGCAATTCTTAATAAAAGCCCATTAGAGATGTTATCGTAAATTTGTAATTCTTTTCAAGAATTTACTAATATAACTATATACAGCATGGTTTATTTTTGTTCCCTTTCTACTTACATGTTAATTCATTAAACACCTACAAGTTTTTAAATTCAATCTTTTTGATTGGTGAGAAGTTTTGCAAAAACAGAAGAAAGAGACATCAAATAATACATGTTATTGACAATAGGCTCTTGTTAATATATTATTATGGTAACAACATGGTTTTATCAAACGCATATGTTCGACAGGTTGCAACATGTTTTTAGCGCTGTGTGAAATTAAGAAATAATGAGCCCATTTCTTTTCGATTTTAAAGAGTAAGTGTCGGCTGGATATAGTTGTAACCCTTGTGAGCACAAAATTGATAAATCGGCTGAAGGCACCTTGAACCCTCTTAAAATCACAAATAAATATTATCAAATAATTCTGTGACAGATTCAAGTTATGTCCTTCAGATACGTCCCAGGTAAATTTTCAGCGGTTCCAAAAAAATAAATAATTTCATTTCGGATAATTGGTTCCAATATTACGGAAGGTTATTTGTTTAAGATTTTTGCCTATGTTGTAATTCCGAATTATTTTTTTTGGAAGAAAAAAATCGAACAAAAATGTCAGATTAGCCAGTTTTAAAAAAGTGTGATATCTGTTTTTCTTATGAGAATAAAAAGAATTGACTTGCAAAGTTTCAATGACGAAAAATATGACATCAGTTTTAGCTTAATTTCCAGAAGTATGATAACTATCACGATAGCTTAGAGTAAACGACATTTTATTTGGGTCATTGACAATGACTCATTGTGTCAAATTCAATTTCACTGTTTTGCAAGAAACTTACATGGCAGAAAATATTTTGAGAAAACTGAAAAACATTAATTATTAAGTTTACCTAATTTGTTATGCATTTATCCATGAAATTTCCCGAATAATATAAATTCTGCCTTTGTTGTTAATTGAATTGATCAAGCCTCTGAATGAAGTCGAGTTATAATTTCGAGTATTGCGACATGAACAATAAGGTCATTTTAATAATTAATGATGCCTTAAAATACCTTAAACGCCTTATACCTTATACTTTAAAACGCAAACCACCGCTTAAGTTTGAAACTCACGCGGTAGACTTATATTTCTATAACACTAAATTTTAGCCAAATACTGTATGTAGATTTCTAGGATACCATCAATTAGTTTGCTAACCTCGAAATAACCTTATTTATGAATAAAATCGTATATTGAAAATGAATTAAATAAAATCGAGCTTAGTTAATAGTAATAATTAAAAAATCTCAATGAAAAATGGTTTTCAATTTCTTTCAAAATTATTATTATTATTGTTTATTTGCATTTTTTGGTTGCTTTTTTGTTTGTAAAACGATTTCATATCCATTAAATATATATCCCATATTCATTTTTATATGACATAGAAGTTTGTTATTAACAACCTCTCACATGCGCTGTTGTGTTTTGAAACACGAAGACACATTATTTTATGACGATGTCTGAAAACGGAATATCGAAATAGAAAACTGACGCATTTTTATTGTCCGGGACAATTTTTCCTCCGAAACTACTCGACCTTAAAAAAATTCGGAAAAATTAAAGACGAGTAAGTCTTTTGAAAAGCCGCTTTTCTTTGACGAAATATTAGATGAAATTAATTTATCTCAATGAATCAACACCTCACTTTTACTTTGTTCATCGAAAAACGTTGAAAGTTGCAGAAAACACCAAGTCAACCATGAAACTAGTTGTTCTTTATAATCTCGAGCATTTGAGGTTATTAATTTCTTTCAATAAAAATGCTCCTCTCTAATCTTAGAGTAAAATTTTTAACAGTTAAATGACATCTTTTCTGATTTTCTACATGTTCTATGTTCCGTATATGTTTCTGAAATATTAATTGCCTATCTTTCTATGGCCCATACATATGTTTAAATTATTTAATGTGTCTATTTTGACCTCTGTCACAGAATAACCGTTTATATCAAGTAACGCTCAATTAGGAAAAATCATTTTGGCTGGGGGGATGTTTTCAAGGTCAACAATTTAATGACACTTGTCACTTCCGGCCGGAAGCACCATTTAACGTTATTTAGACATCTACTGCATAATATTTATTGTTTTGTTACATAATTTAATAACTTACAAATTATTTCCAAATATGACTTGAGAATAATTAAGAGGCGGTGACCGGGAAAACATTTTTTAACAAAACATTTTCCAACATAAAAAGCATTTTTTAACAAATTTTTTTTTAACAAAGTACCAGCATTTTTAAACAGAAAAAGGTTTTTAACAAAAAACATTTATTAACAAAAAAACATTTTTTAACAAAATAAAACATTTTTTAACAAAAAAAATTTATTAACAAAAAACATTTATCAGCAAAAATAACATTTTTAACAAAAATGTCCCCATGAAAATCGTCTCCTCTGGATACGATACGATCCAGTATTTGAATCAACCCCTCTAGATACGATCCGATCCATTTTTAATTTCGACCCCCTAGATACGATAAGATCCAGTTTCAAAATCAGCCCCTCTAGATACGATACGATCTAGTTTTTATTTTTCGAATGCCGATCCCTGACTCAGAGTGCTTTTTAATGTCAACTTTCTTCGGGTCACTTTAGGACATGTGTGGTTGAAATTAGAACATTGTCGACCATTTCCTTATTTTTATGTCGGAAGTTAAAATCTTTCGGATCACCAGTTTCAGAGTTTTTGCATCAAGTCGGGCGGAAACTGTGATTATGCGCTATAATTAATAAGGCATAATTCGTGCCGCTATAAGTTATATGGCATAAAAGATAAAATGAGTTTTTTAATTTTACTTGTTAAATATAATTACAATTGTATTTGTTATTAATTATGACAGAGGTTCCATATATTTTTCTCGTCAACTAACATTCGTGATAATTGTATTTTTGATCGGTATAACTAGGTCTCCCTAGCAAAACATGAGGTATCCGATAGCAGGCTTGTTAAGGGTTGCATGCCCAGCTGATTTTTCTATCCTTATCCCCATTTATCCCCAAATTAGGAAATGGGATGCATCCCATCCCTTTTTATCCCCATCTATCCCCAAAAAAGGGATGCATCTCTAGGGATGTATCGCCATTTATCCCCAAATTATCCCCAGTTTTTACAAATAATTAGTTTTATAAGCGTAAGTAATAAAGGCGATTTGGCATTTTTTAGCTATTTAACAAATCCAAAAAAGACATAACTTGATAAAAATGATATATTGATTTATAAATTTTCGGCGTAAATTATCAATTTCTTCATTACAAAATTAAGGTATTTAGCATTTATGTGAAAGACCAACAGTCAAAACTCAGGAAATTTTAAGAAGATTCATTTTGACCTATTTCAATAAATAAAATTTCATAAATAAATTTCAAAATTTTGCCGGTTTTATGTTTTTTATTTAGTTTTTGTTGGGAAATGCGCCCTAAATAGGCCGAAGGCCGATAAAAGAAATTTTATGTTTTTAATTTAATCTTGTTTAAAAATGAGCCCTAAATCGGCCGAAAGCCGATAAAAGGGGATTTTATGTTTTTTATTTAAATTTATTGAAAAATGAGCCCCAAATAGGCTCAAGGGGGATAAAAGGAGATTTCATGTTTTTCAATTAAATTTCTTTAAAAATGAGCCCCAAATTGACCAAAAAACGGCAATAATATTTCGACTATATTTCCTCTTTAATTATATCTATAGGCAAAACAACAGTTATACAATTCTTTTCAATAAGCCTTTGGCCGATTAGGGACTCATTATCCAAGAAATTAAATTCAATGTATAAGTTCCCTTTTCATTGGTCTTCGGCCAATTTGTGGCTCTTTTTGAAAAATCTATATCAAAAACATAAAATCTCTTTCTATCCGGCCTTCGGCTGATTTCGGGTTTATTTTTCATCACATTAAGAGGGTGGTGTTAGTGATTTTTGGGATTTCAGAGGCTTCGTACGGTTAGACAAATGCAGACTGGACATTTTTGAAACATACAGTGTGAGTCTTTTCGATTTCTCCTCTTTTTTACCCAGACGGGTAGACAGCCAAAATTGCCTACACTTTGATTAAAATTTGGCTGTCTAGCCGTCTGGGTAAAAAAGAGGAGAAATCGAAAAACTCATGCTGTACATCAGAAATATCTATCTTTGATCTCGTGATTCCATTAGACAGTTTAGTACGACTCCCACCAACCATCTGGTTAACCGCGGTTAAACACGAGTCCCTCAGCTTTTAACAAAGAAACAAGGATCCTAGAGCTTTTATCGGAAAATTTTTGGAATTTGGTGAGAATCCGGAAAATTGTCTGAATTTTAGTAAATTGGTTCATTTTTTTTTCGCCTCAGGGGTCAGCAATCTGGTTGAAGATGCCGAAAAAAGGTGTTTTTTCGATGTTTTGATAAAAAGCTTTTTCTGTGGAAATGCAAGAAACGTTATTTTTGGAATGTAACAAGCCCTTGGGGTAAAGAACATCGAATCGGTTGTACTTTTTTGAATTTCCGCCTGATTGGCTGTGAATCGACAAAAATGTGCGCGAAATCGACAATTATGAATATGAAAGTAATAATTAGAAAATTTGAATGCCACTAAAATATTCCTTGAGTACGGTTTGCTGGGAACGATATTAGCAACTATGGTCTGATTTTGAACAAAAACGGTGCTAAAGATCAAAAAATAATTTTGATGAAAAAATCTTATTTATTTTTCTAAAATCCGCTGTGTTTAAAATCCAACCATAGTTGCTAATATCGTTCCCAGCAAACCGTACCCAAGGAATCTTTTGATGGCATTTTAATTTTCTAATTATTACTTTCATTTTCAAAATTGTCGATTTCGCGCTTTTTTTGTTTTTTTACAGCCAATCAGGCGGAAATTCGAAAAAGTACAACCGATTCGATGTTAACTACCCCTTGGGCGTGTTACATTTCAAAAATTACGTTTCTTGCATTTTCACAGAAAAAGCCTTTATCAAAACGTCGAAAAACACTCTTTTTCGGCACAGTTAACCAGATTGCTGACCCCTGAGGCAAAAATCGAAAAAAACAGAACCGATTCACTAAAATTTAGACAATTTTCCGGATTCTCACCAAATCCCAAAATTTTTGATGTAAGCTCTAGGATCCTTGTTTCTTTGAAAAGCTGAGGGACTCGTGTTTAACCGCGGTTAACCAGATGTTGATGGGAGTCGTACTAAACTGTCTAATGAAATCTGTAGATCAAAGATAAATTCCTAATGTTTGTTTCAAAAATGTCCAGTCTGCATTTGTCTAACCGTACGAAGCCTCTGTAATCCAACAAATCACTAACACAACCCCCTTAAATAAAACACATACAATCAGGGATTAAAAAAAAGGAATTTATATTTAAAACATTCAATCTCTTTCTATCGGCCTTCGGCCGATTTCGGGTTGTTTTTATTAAAGTTTAATAAAAAACATAAAATTAGGGACAAAAAAGGATAAATTGGGAATGCATCCCATGGGGATAAATTGGGGATGGCGTTGGGATATAAAAAGATGGCTTTAGGGATAAGTAGGGATAAATGGGGGTTGCCCATCTCTAGAGAATCTATTCCCATCCCTATCTATCCCATCTCTTTTACAAGCCTGTCCGATAGCAAGGTCGTAGAGTTCTGATAAGATCGATACTAAAGGTGTTTTTGGCGTTTAAAATTTTGGGTCAGATAATTTATTGGTGTCATCACTTGGTGGCGCTGTTTCGGGCGGTCAAGAATTGAAAATTCAGACCTTAAAAAATAAAATTAGTTGAGGTGCTCATTAGCACTTTTAATAACCACCAAAAGATCCGTAGTACAATTTTGGGGAAGTTTTTAATATAAAATTTTATAAGGGCGTTCTAGATTGGTGGTGGAGTTCCAAAAGTTTTGTTGCTGAAAACTGTAAAAAATTGATTGCCACTTCGGATTCGACTCAAAATTACGGTTTTCACCGTTTTTTAGGCTGCTGAGAATTATGGCTTGACCCCCTCACCCAACACCATTGAAATTCCCCTCACACTCAAAACGCCATTCGGGGACGCGACTTTGGGCTGTTATTACGGAGATAATAAAGCCGATAAAATATACATTATTTTTTATAACTCGAGATCAAGGAAAGACTTAAATTGAAGGCTTATAATTTTTTTCAAATTTTAATTTTGTTTGGTGGATAAATAAAGGACATAATAGGGGTTTAGTTTTAGGCACTCCATAGAAAAACAATAGATTTTTTCAAAATCACATATGAACTACAAAAGATTAAATATACAACTGGCTATTGAAATATGTTTTCTGATTTAAAAAAACTTATCTCAATCGTCTTAAAATCAAGTTCCAAAATCGTCGCGCCAAAAAGCACGCAATAAAAATCAGAAACAAATTAACATAGTTTTTGACTTGAACTTTGAAGGCGCATTACGGTGAATTGGGAAATAATGAAAAATGTTTAATTTACAAAAATTTAATTATCTTTGATCAATAAACGCCATAAAAATGAAGTACATTTTCATAAAACCATTTTTCCAGAGTGATATGCAAATTATAAATAAATAACTCAAACCTTGGCTTTCTGAATCTGTTCTCTGATTAAAAATATCTCTATCCATTAGCCTACAATATGATAATTCCTTTCTTTCTGTGCCGAAAAAGTACATTTCGAAAATCGAAAGCAACCTATTTTTTAGGATAAAAATAAATTTGTTTAATCAAGATGTTCAGCCACTAAAGAGAGGACAAATTGAGTATATGGATCAGCTGAAGGCTTGATTACTCGACATGATATCAAGTTAATCAAGCTTCACCTGTGCTCTTTGTCGCTTCGCCTTGAATTTTAACTAAAAATCAAACTGATTTATTTCGAAAAATAATTATTCGCGCAATTAAGTGTTTTTTATTTTTTTGAGTTTAGAGAGAAATCACTTGAGAATGAATAAAACTCTCAATAAAGACCAGAAAAAAAAATTAATGGTACCATAAGTAGCCTCAGGTGATTCCTAAATCTTGGTTTCCTCAGAATTTTGACTATATTTTTTGTATTTACGCTAGAATTTTCTAAGGAAAATAAGGCCAAAATCCTAAAAAAAAGTAGGAAGAAATATTTTAACAACTGCTGGTCGTATCAATTTTTAAAACCATTTCTCGAAAAAGAATTGCAAACTGCATGACAGGTTTGAATTAAAAGTCTGTGGATTTACTATTTCTAACTCGTTTTGAGGATTAAAAAAATATCGCGTCCCCGAATGGCGTTTGGGTGTGAGGGGATTAAGAAGTTCTGCGATCTGATTACTTGGTGGGGTTTATTAACTTGAGTTGAGATATAAAAATAACTAATAATTGTAATAATCTTAAAACAGTGTTCAATCGCCGGTATATTTTTTCCTCGAAAAGCTGTTTATTAAATCCGGCATGCAATTCCATTACCAAATGGAACATTGAAATTTATTAGCGAGCACTCCTTGTTGTGCTGCAGCTCCGTAATGGTGGTGTTAGAATTTTTTTTTTAACCGTGTCTTATTTAGCTAAAAATATTTTGAAATTTGATGAAAACTATGTTTGGAGCAGCAAGAACTCTCAAAATACCACTTGCCGATTATAAATTAAGAGTATATTAATTTATAAACGTTTTTGGAAAAATCAGGTTACTACAAATTTTGTCTTGATTTGCGTGAGTAACCATTTTAACGATGGTAATTTTGGATTTGATTGTAAAAGTACCATGATAAGGAAGTTAAGTTTGGGTGTGAGTGTTTAGGCGGTGGCATCAACTCGGCAGACTGGAGTCAATTTAACTAACGAAAATAAGTAGTTGGTTATATTTTTGTGCTTATTTTCGTTAGTTGAACCAGGATAAATGTTTTTCAGCTTATGAAAATAATTTTCTAGCTATTTAGGAAAGATTTGAGTTCAAGTTTTCATTTTTGAATTCGTGAAATTTTCCAAAAATTCTAAGCATGAAAAAATTTACCGCATTTTTCGTCCAAAATTTTTTCAGATTTTTTTTCCGTGGGTAAAAACAAAAAAAAAACATTTTTACTTTTTTTATAGATGCCTTCATATTTTTTAATCGCTGTTTGAAAAATCATTATATTTCTATTTTTCATCTTTTGTCAATTTTTTCAGAAATATTATGAAAATTTTCCTCTAATCAAGTTCAAAAATTTTTATTGGTAATTTTTTGAGCCCTCCATAAAAAAGCCGGCGGAATCACTTGTGAAATTTTCTGGTATCTATTAAATCTCCGTATGTCAACTGATGGGATGGTCGCGCGAATCGTTTCTGAACTACTGATGAAATTTACAACACTTGTTTGTGACACCAGTCAGTGCCATTTAGGACGCAGTTTAAAAAAATTTGTTTGTGCAAAAAAATTTCAACAAAATTTCGGGTGTATCAGGCGTCATAGCTTTTGATAGTCAGGACATTTTTTAATACTTAAAATCACAATTGAAGGTCAATTTTTTTTACTTAAAAAGTTGTTTTTCTCTATTTTTTTTCCATTTTTGATCATTTTTCATAGAAAAAAAACTTTCATATTGAAGGAAACTTTTTAATGTGCAAAACAGTTTGCGAACTTTTTAGCGGAGTACACCAAAAAATAGCTGATATTTATAAAAATCAATTCAAAAAATCTGACATCGGGTTTAGTTGGAAATGGAGTTTCAATGAAAAGTATAAAAATATAAACGTTTGCAAGAATGAACACTTTTATTGAAGATAAAAAAGTAAAAAATAAATTTTAATAACATTTTTTCTTTCATATATAATATATCGCTCTGAAAAAAATGTACCATTTGGCGGATCGCTGCCACCGCCTTAAAGGTGATTGAAAAACGAAAAGTACATTATATAACATAATTATGTATACATTATATTTTTTGACACATAAGTTCTTAACCCCCTCACTCCCTTTGACTATCTAAAGGCAAAAAAATTTTCGGGAGCCAAAACGTCGCAGAAATAACATTGTCACAGACCTACAATTCAAATAGTTCATAGAGTTTGCAATTTATTCCAAAAATATTGTTTAAAATTTTATACAATCAGCCGTTCGAAAAGTTTTTTTCCTACTTTTTTTTAGGATTTTTCGCCAAAATTTATTAAAAAATTAATTGTGTGAAAACGATACATAATATCAAATTCTGAGGAAGCCAGTTTTTTAGAAAAGTACTTATCTATACGAAGAATAATTTTTTCACAAGTGATTTTTATGAAACTCAAATAATAAAAAAAATATTTTTCAAAAAAATTATTTGTTGAAAGAAATTAAAGGGCAATTTAACCCAAATAAAGCCGACAAAGACAAATCGATCAAATGTAGAACAATAAAGTGGTACTGATTTTGAGTTTTCAGCTGATTAGCAATATTTTTCACATTTTACTGCATATATTATGACGCGCAGCGATATGAATAATTGTTTTGTAAGCGATCGAGATATCATATTTCAAATTTGAGACCCGCTATAAATAGCTAAAGTTCATTTGTAAATTTTGACTTATATGTCATTGTAAAAATGTATGGTTTTTAAGAAATACAAGGTGAGTGAACCTCTCTTTTCTCTCGCAGTTATCTAGTTCAAAATCTTCGAAATTTAGAAATGTTACGTGTTATTCACTTAATTCTATCCTTGATCTCAATCGGTGCAAATAAGTAAATTGATATCTTTTCTTCATTCCCGGGATAAGCGCTCAAAAGAAGTGCCTTTAGATGTTTTGGGTGTGAGGCGAAGTTTCCTCGTTCTGGGTGTGAGGAGGTTAACGATATTTATTGCAGATGATTACATCGCCTTGGAATTAGGAATTTGACAGTTTATTATTTTTATATAATCATTTGATGATTTTATCATTATTATCATAAATTCTTGTCAAAAAAAAGAATTTCGTTTTCAATGATAATTAATTTGGCGACGAACTTGTGTTTTCATGCAATTCTTTCGTTTCACAGTAAAAAATTTAGATTCAGAAGATGTAAAATAATTTATATTTCTCAGTGAAAGTAAGTTTAGTGTCCTTATGATGTCTATAACGAAAAGTAAGTTCTTAAGAACAAAAACGTCCTGTAAGAAAACGAAGACAGCTGATCAGATGAAAATACTTTTTTGGAATGCTGTGTTATATAGCAATAGTGTATGCAAGTGAAAACTTGCAATTGTATTGCTATTATATCGATTACGCGACTTCCTGGTCGTTATTTGCTAGATTTTTGGCTAAACATTTTAAATAATTCGGCTTTTGAAAAAAACTCATCCGATTACATTTTTAGATAGCTCAAAATATCTTGTTAACAATAAAAAAAAAATGGTCCATCGGACCAATTTATTTAATTTTTTCTTGAGATTTCTGAAATTTTTTATTTATTAGTTTTTCTTAAAAACAAATTATTCACAAGATGTTTGAGCTGAGTCTGAGCTATCTAATAATGTAATCGGATGAGTTGTTTTCAAAAGCCTAATTATTTGAAAAATTTGGCCTAAAATCTAGCATATAACGGCCAGGAAGTCGCGTAATCAATATGTAGCATATTTAAGGACATTCTGTTCGTACATTACAGGCCCTTGCGAAATCTGATATCATCAGATTTTAAGAAAAATTTCTATCCTCGCGGCAATCAAAATGGACCATTTGAGTCTAATTTAAGGTGGTAGCAGCGATGTGGCAGATTGGTACATTTTTTCGGAGTGAATTATGAAAGAAAAAAATTTTGAAAATATTTTTTTTATTTTTTATCTTCAATAAAAGTGTTTATTCTTGCAAACTTTTATATTTTTAATTTCCCAACATAACTAAGAAATTTTATTTATTTTCAAAATCTCAATTAAATTTTCGGTGTTTATAACTTAAAGCTACTTTTCTTTTCAAAGTCAGGAGATTTTTTGATATTTTAAACGCAATTGAAGGTCAATTTTTATTCCTAAAAAAGCTGTTTTTCTCTTTTTTTCATGGAAAAAACAACTTTCATATTTAAATTTTTCATATGCTAATGATTCTCTCACTAATTAACGCATAACACCGGAAAATGCTGAAGTTTATAATATCGCCTTCAAAAAAAAAATCTCACATCGGGCGTCAAGTTGGAAATGAAGTTATAATGAGAAGTGGTTTATTGATGTTTTTACAGATACTTAGTATGTTGGGAAATAAAAACTATAAAGTTTGCAAGAATAAACACTTTTATTGAAGATAAAAAATAAAAAAAATATTTTCAAATTTTTTTTCTTTCATAATTCACTTCGAAAAATGTACCAATCTGCCACAATCGCTGCTACCACCTTAAATTAGACTCAAATGGTCAACATTTTGATTGCCGCCGAGGATAGAAATTTTCTCTAAAACTGATGATATCAGATTTCGCAAGGGCCTGTAATGTTACGAACAGAATGTCCTTAAAATATGCTACATATTGATTACGCGCTTCCTGGCCGTTATATGCTAGATTTTAGGCCAAATTTTTCAAATAAATTAGGCTTTGAAAAACACTCATCCGATTACATTATTAGATAGCTCAGACTCAGCTCAAACATCTTGTGAATAATTTTGTTTAAGAAAAACTAATAATAAAAATTTCAGAAATCTCAAGAAAAAATTAAATAAATTGGTCCGATGGACCATTTTTTTTTTTATGTTAACAAGATATTTTTGAGCTATCTAAAAAATGTAATCGGATGAGTTTTTTTCAAAAGCCGAATTATTTTAAAATGTTTAGCCAAAAATCTAGCAAATAACGACCAGAAGTCGCGTAATCGGATATAATAGCAATACAATTGCAAGTTTCACTTGCATACACTATTGCTAATATAACACAGCATTCCAAAAAAAGTATTTTTCATTCTGATCAGCTGTCTTCGTTTTCTTACAGGACGTTTTTGTTCTTAAGAACTTACTTTTCGTTATAGACATCATAAGGACACTAAACTTACTTTCACTGAGAAATATAAAATTATTACATCTTCTGAATCTAAATTTTTTACTGTGAAACGACAGAATTTGCATGAAAACACAAGTTCGTCGCCAAATTAATTATCATTGAAAACGAAATTCTTTTTTTTGACAAGAATTTATTATGAATAATGATAAAATCATCAAATGATTATATAAAAATAAATAAACTGTCAAAATCCGAATTCCAAGGCGATGTAATCATCTGCAATTAAATATTCGTTAACCTCCTCACACCCAGAACGAGAAACTTCGCCTCACACCCAAAAGCCTATCTAAGCACTTCTTTGAGCGCTTATCCCGGGAATGAAGAAAAGATATCAATTTACTTATTTGCACCGATTGAGATCAAGGATAGAATTAAGTGAATAACACGTAACATTTCTAAATTTCGAAGATTTTGAACTAGATAACTGCGAGAGAAAAGAGAGGTTCACTCACCTTGTATTTCTTAAAAACCATACATTTTTACAATGACATATAAGTTCAAAATTTACAAATGAACTTTAGCTATTTATAGCGGGTCTCAAATTTGAAATATGATATCTCGATCGCTTACAAAACAATTATTCATATCCGCTGCGCGTCATAATATATGCAGTAAAATGTGAAAAATATTGCTAATCAGCTGAAAACTCAAAATCAGTACCACTTTATTGTTCTACATTTGATCGATTTGTCTTTGTCGGCTTTATTTGGGTTAAATTGCCCTTTAATTTCTTTCAACAAATAATTTTTTTGAAAAATATTTTTTTTATTATTTGAGTTTCATAAAAATCACTTGTGAAAAAATTATTCTTCGTATAGATAAGTACTTTTCTAAAAAACTGGCTTCCTCAGAATTTGATATTATGTATCGTTTTCACACAATTAATTTTTTAATAAATTTTGGCGAAAAATCCTAAAAAAAAGTAGGAAAAAAACTTTTCGAACGGCTGATTGTATAAAATTTTAAACAATATTTTTGGAATAAATTGCAAACTCTATGAACTATTTGAATTGTAGGTCTGTGACAATGTTATTTCTGCGACGTTTTGGCTCCCGAAAATTTTTTTGCCTTTAGATAGTCAAAGGGTGTGAGGGGGTTAAGAACTTATGTGTCAAAAAATATATGTTACATAAATTATGTTATATAATGTACTTTTCGTTTTTCAATCACCTTTAAGGCGGTGGCAGCGATCCGCCAAATTGGTACATTTTTTTCAGAGCGATATATTATATATGAAAGAAAAAATGTTATAAAATTTATTTTTTTACTTTTTATCTTCAATAAAAGTGTTCATTCTTGCAAACGTTATATTTTTATACTTTTCATTGAAACTCCATTTCCAACTAAACCCGATGTCAGATTTTTTGAAATTGATTTTTATAAATATCAGCTATTTTTTGGTTGTACTCCGCTAAAAAGTTCGCAAACTGTTTTGCACATTAAAAAGTTTCTTCAATATGGAAGTTTTTTTTTCTATTGAAAAATGATCAAAAATGGAAAAAAAATAGAGAAAAACAACTTTTTAAGTAAAAAAAAATTGACCTTCAATTGTGATTTTAAGAGTTTAAAAAATGTCCGACTATCAAAGCTATGACGCCTGTACACCCGAATTTTGTTGAAATTTTTTTGCACAAACAAATTTTTTTAAACTGGCTCCTAAATGGCACTGACTGGTGTCACAAACAAGTGTTTGTAAATTTCATCAGTAGTTCAGAAACGATTCGCGCGACCATCCATCGAGTTGACATACGAGATTTAATAGATACCAGAAAATTCACAAGTGATTCCGCCGCTCTTTTTTATGGAGGTCTCAAAAAATTACCAATAAAAATTTTTGAACTTGATTAGAGGAAATTTCATAATATTTCTGAAAAAATTGACAAAAGATGAAAATAGAAATATATGAAGTTTTTCAAACAGCGATTAAAAAATATGAAGGCATCTATAAAAAAAGTAAAAATGTTTTTTTTTTGTTTTTACCCCACGGAAAAAAAATCTGAAAAAAATTTTGGACGAAAAATGCGGTAAATTTTTCATGCTAGAATTTTTGGAAAATTTCACGAATTCAAAAAAAACTTGAACTCAAATCTTCCTAAAAAGCTAGAAAATTATTTTCATAGCTGAAAAACATTTATCCTGTTCAACTAACGAAAATTAAGCACAAAAATATAACCAACTACTTATTTTCGTTAGTTAAATTGACTCCAGTCTGCCGAGTTGATGCCACCGCCTAAACACTCACACCCAAACTTAACTTCCTTATCATGGTACTTTTACAATCAAATCCAAAATTACCATCGTTAAAATGGTTACTCACGCAAATCAAGACAAAATTGTTAGTAACCTGATTTTTCCAAAAACGTTTATAAATTAATATACTCTTAATTTATAATCGGCAAGTGGTATTTTTGAGAGTTCTTGCTGCTCCAAACATAGTTTTTCATCAAATTTCAAAATATTTTTCTAAATAAGACACGGTTAAAAAAAAAAATTCTAACACCACCATTACGGAGCTGCAGCACAACAAGGAGTGCTCGCTAATAAATTTCAATGTTCCATTTGGTAATGGAATTGCATGCCGGATTTAATAAACAGCTTTTCGAGGAAAAAATATACCGCGATTGAACACTGTTTTAAGATTATTACAATTATTAGTTATTTTTATATCTCAACTCAAGTTAATAAACCCCACCAAGTAATCAGATCGCAGAAACTTCTTAATCCCCTCACACCCAAACGCCATTCGGGGACGCGAATTTTTTTAATCCTCAAACGAGTTAGAAATATAAAATCCACAGACTTTTAATTCAAACCTGTCATGCAGTTTGCATTCTTTTCGAGAAATGGTTTTAAAAATTGATACGACCGCAGTTGTTAAAATATCTTCCTACTTTTTTAGGATTTTGGCCTTATTTTCCTTTAGAAAATTCTAGCGTAAAAATACAAAAATATAGTCAAAATTCTGAGGAAACCAAGATTAGGAATCACCTGAGGCTACTTATGGTACCATTAATTTTTTTTTTTCTGTCTTTATTGAGAGTTTTATTCATTCTCAAGTGATTTCTCTCTAAACTCAAAAAAATAAAAACACTTAATTGCGCGAATATATTTTTCGAAAAATCAGTTTGATTTTTAGTTAAAATTCAAGGCCGAAGCGACAAAGAGCACAGGTGAAGCTTGATTAACTTGATATCATGTCGAGTAATCAAGCCTTCAGCTGATCCATATACTCAATTTGTCCTCTCTTTAGTGGCTGAACATCTTGATTAAACAAATTTATTTTTATCCTAAAAAATAGTTGCTTTCGATTTTCGAAATGTACTTTTTCGGCACAGAAAGAAAGGAATTATCATATTGTTAGGCTAATGGGGATAGAGATATTTTTAATCAGAGAACAGATTCAGAAAGCCAAGGTTGAGTTATTTATTTATAATTTGCATATCACTCTGGAAAAATGGTTTTATGAAAATGTACTCATTTTTATGGCGTTTTATTGATCAAAGATATTAAATTTTTGTAAATTAAACATTTTTCATTATTCCCAATTCACCGTAATGCGCCTTCAAAGTTTCAGTCCAAAAACTATGTTAATTTGTTTCTGATTTTTATTGCGTGCTTTTGCGCGGACGATTTTGGAACTTGATTTTAAGACGATTGAGATAAGTTTTTTTAAATCAGAAAACATTTTTCAATAGCCAGTTGTATATTTAATCTTTTGTAGTTCATATGTGATTTTGAAAAAATCTATTGTTTTTCTATGGAGTGCCTAAAACTAAACCCCTATATGTCCTTTATTTATCCACCAAACAAAATTAAATTTGAAAAAAAATTATAAGCCTTCAATTTAAGTCTTTCCTTGATCTCGAGTATAAAAAAATAATGTATGATTTTATCGGCTTTATTATCTCCGTAATACGCCCAAGTCGCGTCCCGAATGGCGTTTTGAGTGTGAGGGGAATTTCAATGGTGTGGGTGAGGGGGTCAAGCCATAATTCTCAGCAGCCTAAAAAACGGTGAAAACCGTAATTTTGAGTCGAATCCGAAGTGGCAATCAATTTTTTACAGTTTTCAGCACAAAAACTTTTGGAACTCCACCACCAATCTAGAACGCCCTTATAAAATTTTATATTAAAAACTTCCCCAAAATTGTACTACGGATCTTTTGGTGGTTATTAAAGTGCTAATGAGCACCTCAACTAATTTTATTTTTTAAGGTCTGAATTTTCAATCTTGACCGCCCGAAACAGCGCCACCAAGTAGTATGACACCAAAAATTATCTGACCCCAAATTTTAAACGCCAAAAACACCTTTAGTATCGATCTATCAGAACTCTACGACCTTGCTATCGGACAGGCTTGTAAAAGAGATGGGATAGATAGGGATGGAATAGATTCTCTAGAGATGGGCAACCCCCATTTATCCCTACTTATCCCTAAGCCATCTTTTTTATATCCCAACGCCATCCCCAATTATCCCCATGGATGCAATTCCCAATTTATCCTTTTTGTCCCTAATTTTAATGTTTTTATTAAACTTTAATAAAAACAACCCGAAATCGGCCGAAGGCCGATAGAAATAGATTGAATGTTTTAAATATAAATTCCATTTTTTTTAATCCCTGATTGTATGTGTTTTATTTAAGGGGGTGGTGTTAGTGATTTGTGGATTACAGAGGCTTCGATACGGTTAGACAAATGCAGACTGGACATTTTTGAAACAAACATTAGGAGATTTATCTTTGATCTACAGATTTCATTAGACAGTTTAGTACGACTCCCATCAACATCTGTTAACCGCGGGTAAACACGAGTCCCTCAGCTTTTTTCAAGAAACAAGGATCCTAGAGCTTACATCAGAAAAATTTTGGGATTTGGTGAGAATCCGGAAAATTTGTCTAAAATTAGTGAATCGGTTCTGTTTTTTTCGATTTTTTGCCTCAGGGTCAGCAATCTGGTTAACTGTGCCGGAAAAAGAGTGTTTTTCGACGTTTTGATAAAGGCTTTTTCTGTGAAAATGCAAGAAACGTAATTTTTGAAATGTAACACGCCCAAGGGGTAGTTAACATCGAATCGTTGTACTTTTTCGAATTTCCGCCTGATTGGCTGTAAAAAACAAAAAAACCGCGAAATCGACAATTTTTGAAAATGAAAGTAATAATTAAGAAAATTAAAATGCCATCAAAAAGATTCCTTTGGGTCGGTTGCTGGGAACGATTTAGAGCAACTATGTTGGATTTTAAACACAGCGGATTTTAGAAAAATAAGATAAGATTTTTTCATCAAAATTATTTTTTGATCTTTAGCACCGTTTTTGTTCAAAATCAGACCATAGTGCTAATATCGTTTCAGCAAACCGTACTCAAGAGATATATTTTAGTGGCATTCAAATTTTTTCTAATTATTACTTTCATATTCATAATTGTCGATTTCGCGCACATTTTTGTCGATTCACAGCCTCAGGCGGAAATTCAAAAAAGTACAACCGATTCGATCTTCTTTTACCCCAAGGGCTTTGTTACATTCCAAAAATAACGTTTCTTGCATTTCCACAGAAAAAGCTTTTTATCAAAACATCGAAAAAAAACACCTTTTTTCGCATCTTCAACCAGATTGCTGACCCCTGAGGCGAAAAAAAAATGAACCAATTTACCTAAAATTCAGACATTTTCCGGATTCTCACCAAATCTCAAAAATTTTCCGATAAAAGCTCTAGGATCCTGTTTCTTTGTTTAAAAGCTGAGGGACTCGTGTTTAACCGCGGTTAACCAGATGGTTGGTGGGAGTCGTACTAAACTGTCTAATGGATCACGAGATCAAAGATAGATATTTCTGATGTACAGCATGAGTTTTTCGATTTCTCCTCTTTTTTACCCAGACGGTAGGACAGCCAAATTTTAATCAAGTGTAGGCAATTTTGGCTGTCTACCCGTCTGGGTAAAAAAGAGGAGAAATCGAAAGACTCACACTGTATGTTTCAAAAATGTCCAGTCTGCATTTTCTAACCGTACGAAGCCTCTGAAATCCCAAAAATCACTAACACCAGCCTCTTACTGTGATGAAAAATAAACCCGAAATCAGCCGAAGGCCGATAGAAAGAGATTTTACTTTTGATATAGATTTTTCAAAAGAGGCCACAAATTGGCCGAAGACCAATGAAAAGGGAACTTATACATTGAATTTTAATTTCTTGGATTAATGAGTCCCTAATCGGCCAAGGCTTATTGAAAAGAATTGTATTAATGTGTTTTGCCTATAGATATAATTAAAGAGGAAATATAGTCGAAATATTTATTGCGTTTTTTGGCCAATATTGGGGCTCATTTTTTAAGAAATTAATTGAAAAACTGAAATCTTTTATCCCCCTTGAGCCTATTTGGGGCTCATTTTTCAATAAATTTAAATAAAAACATAAAATCCCCTTTTATCGGCTTTCGGCCGATTTAGGGCTCATTTTTAAACAAGATAAATTAAAAACATAAAATTTCTTTATCGGCCTTCGGCCTATTTAGGGCGCATTCCCAACAAAAATTAATAAAAAACATAAAACCGGCAAATTTGAAATTTATTTTATGAAATTTTATTTATGAAATAGGTCAAAATGAATCTTCTTAAAATTCCTGAGTTTTGACTGTTGGTCTTTCACATAAATGCTAAATACCTTAATTTTGTAATGAAGAAATTGATAATTTACGCCGAAATTTATAAAATCAATATATCATTTTTATCAAGTTATGTCTTTTTTGATTTGTTAAATAGCTAAAAAATGCCAAATCGCGCTTATTACTTACGCTTATAAAACTAATTATTTGTAAAAACTGGGATAATTGGGGGTAAATGCGATACAATCCCTAGAGATGCATCCTTTTTGGGGATAGATGGGGATAAAAAGGGATGGGATTGCATCCCATTGCCTAATTTTGGGGATAAATGGGGATAAGGGAAGAANGTGAGATTTTTTTTGAAGGCGATATTTATAAACTTCAGGCATTTTCGGGTGTTATGCGTTAATTAGTGAGAGAATCATTATGCATATGAAAAATTTCCTAAATATGAAAGTTGTTTTTCCATGAAAAAAAGAGAAAAACAGCTTTTTAGGAATAAAAATTGACCTTCAATTGCGTTTAAATATCAAAAAATCTCCTGACTTTGAAAAGAAAAGTAGCTTTAAAGTTATAACACCCGAAATTTAATTGAGATTTTTTGAAAATAATAAAATTTCTATAAATTGCGTGCCAAATGGCACAAATCGGTGTCACAAGCAAGTGTTGTAAATTTCATCAATAGTTCAGAAACGATATTCGCTTGACCCTGCCATGGCATGCCATCGGTTGAAATACGGAAATCGAATAGATCTCAGAAAATAACACAACTGATTCGGTCTTATTTTTCAAGAAAAATTCAATAAAAAGTATAAATAAAAAATTTTGGACTTGATTTGCGAAAATTTTTCATAATTTTTCTAAAAAAAGTCGACAAAAATGACAAATGAACATGTTATGATTTTTAAACAGCAGTCAGAAAATATGTAAACATGCACGAAAAAAGTTGTTTTTTTCCGTTTTTATCTACAGATTTCAGAAGAAAAAAAAATTTTTGGGTGAAAAATGCGTGAAATTTTAATAATTTTCTGAATTTTTTTGAAAATTTTACGAATTCAAAAATAAAAGTTCGAACTCAAATCTTTCCTTAAATAGATAAAAAAATATTTCAATGAGCTGATACACATTTATTTTGGTTCAGCTGACGATAATAAGCACAAAAATAACAACTAATTATTTTCGTTAAATTGATGCCAGTCTGCCACATAGCTGCTACCCCTTAATTAATTTTACTCTAAAACCGGCGAAATAATTTCATTTCAATTTTAAAAAATGGAGAATCCCATAACTTTGATTTTGTGACAAATTTTTTTCATCAAATTTCTGGATCGCTCAAACCACGCGAAACAAAAACGTCAAAATTGGAGACATCATGTTTTTTCTGTGTACATTGAATTTGGAATCAACAAATATGCTTATGTAATCGGCTAAAATTTGAGCTTCTATCAAATCATATTCTGGCATTTTGCATCATTCAAGTATTCAGGATCTGCTCATTAAAATTTCAAAAATCTTGCATTATGTTAAATTTGACTCTGTTTTCATGCCGTAAAAAGTATAAATTGATCTGAGAGTGAAGAACGAATTTATTTTTCTGTGCAATCCAAAATATAATTGTTTCGATTCAGTTATCAAGGTAATCGAAATAATTTGATAAGTATGATAAAGACTGATAGACTCCATCAAATGGTTGTACGCTTATCATATGTCATTTATGATCTGATTAGTCGAATATTGATGAGATTTGAAATTAAGTAGACTTGTTTCTTTTTTGGATGTTTTGCTGGCAACAATAAGACATATATATCCATGAAAATTTTGACTTCTGTGTTTTGAAACACAGTAGCTCAAGTAGGAGTGAACTATGAAAAAAAAACTATTTGTACGTCTTGTAAGGTAGACACGGCCAAATTGATCAACTCAGATGTTTTTAAAAGCACTTCTAACTTATTGGCTCAAATTAACCGCGAAAAAGTTTAGACAAAATTATGCCAGTTTTTCCCGATATCACGATATGTGTTTCTTCCACTGATTTTGAAATATTTGTCTGAAAAACAATTTTCAGCAATTTTTTGTTTTGACAAATTCATTTCTCCAGGAAACTTGACATAAAGTCTCTTATAAGTTTTGCAATTCAGGCATGGGTTTTAGCTTGGCCAATCGCGGTTTATCAATAACAGGGCCCCCTGGTCGTTTTTTGCAACTTTTTTAGCCAAAATTATTATATTATTCGGCATTTAAAAACGACTAATCCGATTGAGTTCTTAGAAAGCTCAAACTGAGAAGAAATATTCTGAAAAATTTCAATCGAGAAGATTTTTCCGAATCAGAGCATTGTTTCAATTTGAAAAAATAATGATAATTAAACAATTTCAGTAATCTCAGAAGAAAATATAACCAATGATCCGATTCGGACCAGTTTGAGCTATGTTATTATTAAATAGGATGCGGTGTTTACAGAAGCGGAATTATATGAAAATAATCTTTATCCCTTTAGGAAGAAGGTTGTTATTTTATAGGTTGGTCTAGTACATTATGTATGTTAAGTTGTACGAATGTACTAGATCAAACAAAAAAAATAACAACCTTCTTCCTAAAGGGATATTATATACTTTTGTTGCAACCGAAGTGATTCTCCATCGCGAAAAAAGTGTCCGCGTACATATCGGCTTTTGTAAACGAAATATCCGATTGACTTTTTAGATAGCTTAAAATGACTACACTTATTTTTTAAAAATAAAAAAATCATCGAACCGAATTCAACCATTTTTTTTTAATTTAAAACTTTTCAAATAAAAAGTTGAGAAATAATCCGATTCACACCAAATTTATCATTTATTTTTTTCTGAATCAAAATTTTGACCTAGTCGTTAACTCAATCATATATCCCTTATTCACACTTTTGTGAATATCCCGGCCCTGATTAGGAAACGTAGTGTGTTTTTAAGTTGTAAGGCCGGGATATTCACAAAAGTGTGAATAGGGGATATAAGTGGTTTTCAAAATCCGAAATTTGGAAGGTGTGGAGTTCAGACTGGGGCCACTTTTTGCTCAAAATAGCACAGGTATCATAGTTTGAGATTTATAATTCAATTTTCATTTTGTATGCATTGAACCTAAACAAAAATGATAATGAATTAATTACAGGTCAGGATATTTATGTATTATAACAAATTTCCAAAATATACAGTTTGTTACAAAACGCTATAATAAAATGATAAATATTAATACATAAGAAAAATTAAGCATGATCGAAGCTGAGTCTAAAACGACTTTTCCCAAGTTTACTTTTTTACTTGAAGTTTTCTGATTAGCCACTTGAGTTGTCGTCAAAATACTTGTACTTGTCGTCTTCGTAGAAGCCACTGTCGGAAAAGTGCTATTAAGCGACATCGTTTTGTTCAAAGGAATTTCTTCAGCCAAAGTTGTTTCTGTTTTTATGAAACTTTCTGGTATTTTTATTATTTGAGAAATGGTTGTGGATTTTAAAGTGTACGAAAATGTTGTTGTTGTCCTTGATGGAAACGAAAATGACTTTCTTGTTGTTGTCGTTGTTGTGGTTGATATAGTGGTTGTGGTAATTGCAACAGGTGGTTGAAACGGTTTATTGAAACCAAAGGATGCTGAAAATATTGATTATTCAACTTCATGTTCGTTAATTGTCCTGGTTCTCAAACCAGAGAATGTATTATAACGTATATCCCCTATTGACACTTTTGTGAATATCCCGGCCCTGATTAGGAAACGTAGTGTGTTTTTAAGTAGTAGGGCCAGAATATTCACAAAAGTGTGAATAAGGGATATAATGCCGTATTCTTTAACGGTAATATAACAGTATATGATATATACTGTATTGGTACAAGGCTGGTAGATATTTTCTAATTTGGTCTAGTACATAACTACTACTCAAACTACATAATTTACCAGACCAAATAAAAAATATCCACCTTCCTTGCGTCTATATAAAAGTACTAGTCAATAGCTGGCTAGCTAGGTAACGCTAATAGTAATCATGACATCAATCTTCTAGATAAACCGATCGAGATGCTCTTTCTCTGCCATTCCTGATCGGCGCAGCGAGAGAAATCACACCTCAGTAAGATGAGGTACCATTCTTTGGAACGGAAATCTACGCCCAGCTGATGTGTTAGTGCCAGTTGGGCCTAAGAGGTAAAGGATTAGGGCTAATGATTGAGTTGAAGCTAGAGTTTGACTCGGGTTTGAACTCGCCCAATAGCAGCATCTCTTTACAAAATTGGCTACCCTGTAAGGAGATCCTAATTTGAGGCTCCTATTAACTTTTAGGTCTTTCACGTGACTTAGTGTTTTTGAAGCGCCAATTACAACGTAAATGGCGAACGAGAAAACAGATTTCTCGTCATTCCTATTTTGAATGTTTAGAGAAATAAAGCCTAAAATCAAACCTAACTGTATTTCTACGCAGGATTGACTCAAGGTTGCCTTGCAGGTACCAGTTGGTACCAGAAGTGGCTCCAGTCTAGACTTACAATGGATTTAAAAAAAATGAGAGAAAAATAAAAATACGATTTTTTTTGTGCTTTCCGTCTGAATAAAGACGAGGTCGAAAGACTTTGAATTTAATATTACGTGGGTGGCACCTCGTCATTTCGGTTCTTGCACAATTTAAATTAAAAAAAATGGTTTTGCCGTGGTACCATCGAAAAAAACGATAACTTTTTCAATTTATACATAAAAAATGATTATTTAAGAGTTACCTACTGTATAAATAAGGGGCATTGGTCTCGAAATTTTTTGGTAGTTCCCTTAATTCAACTTAATAAAGTTGGGTTTTCTGGTGAATCCGCGACAAAAAACAGTAATTTTGGATATTGAAAAAATGGTTTTACAATAATTTTACAATTTTAACAAAAAAATTGATTTATTCAAGAGTCACCTTCTGTATTTATTACGGGCTGGACACAAGTTACAGGTCTCGTTAATTTGTCGGTGATACCCTTCAGTTTAATTTATACCGTTGGTTTTTCTGCTGATCCCGAGACAAAAAACAGAAAATTTTGCGTGAAAAAAATAATTGTTTCACCGTTGTACCATATACAAAAAAACATAATTTTATCAATGTTAATAGAAAAATTGATTTGTTTAAGAGTCACCTTTAGTAACCATGATATATTTCATTTTGAAGACATTTGAAAAAATAAAAATTTATTATTTTTTCAAAAATATTAATTACTTT
This sequence comes from Oikopleura vanhoeffeni, assembly GCA_004367855.1. Classification (NCBI taxonomy): domain Eukaryota; kingdom Metazoa; phylum Chordata; class Appendicularia; order Copelata; family Oikopleuridae; genus Oikopleura; species Oikopleura vanhoeffeni. Next base: position 200,170 of record SCLH01001330.1, read on the forward strand.
CAAAAAAACCTTTTTATCATTTCGCTTATTTTTTGCCTCGGACTTTTCCTACAGCGTAACAAGCTGAAGTGATGCACCCTACTCATAGTGTAATACCTTTGTATAGACGGTACCTTATGTAACCGATCCGTTCATGTATAAACGGTGTGTACGTCACCGTACCGTCTACGCATACACGCTCCGTTCATGTATAAACGGTG
>SCLH01001330.1:200908-212990 GCA_004367855.1 Oikopleura vanhoeffeni
CACAATATATAATCTAATATTAATCTCTTAATCTAAGTACTAACCCGACCGCTGACGAAACTCTCACTGCGTAGAATTCTGTTTCCGAAGCGGCCACAAAGGGTTGATTGATCAACCTAAAATCCTATTGGCTCTTTAATTTAGTGTAGTCTTCAACCTACGAAATGTGCCATAAAAACACTCACGTGATCTCCACGTGATATCCACGCAGCCGTATACGTAGACGCTACGGTGACGTGAACGCACCGTTTATACATGAACGGAGCGTGTATGCGTAGACGCTACGGTGACGTAAACACACCGTTTATACATGAACGGAGCGTGTATGCGTAGACGCTACGGTGACGTAAACACACCGTTTATACATGAACGGAGCGTGTATGCGTAGACGTACGGTGACGTAACACACCGTTTATACATGAACGGAGCGTGTATGCCGTAGACGTAAAAGATTAGTCCGAATTCATGTCTATTGTCACGCAGTTAATACAAATCTGGGGGGGCGAGGGCATAGATCTTTATTACGCCTCCCCAGTATAACATAGTCAAAAATTGATTACAATTTAGTGATTTTCGAAAGGTTAGGCTTTCACCAAAAAGCACATTTTTTATTTTTGAGAGTATCTCGCCAACAGAACCGACACGTCTCGCTCTTTAACTGCTTAAAAACTAACTCTGATCATATTTACGTTATATTTGCCGCTAGGGGGCTGTTCACTTCTAGGTCGTCACGTGACCTAGTGTTTTCGAAGCGCCAATTACAACGTTAATGGCGGACGAGTATACAGATTTCTCGTCATTCCTTTTTTGAATGTTTAGAGAAATAAAGCCGAAAATAAAACCTAACTGTATTTCTACGCAGGATTGACTCAAGGTTGCCTTGCTGGTAACACTCCGCTTTAATGTTCGCCATGTTCAACGTTATTACTGTGATATATCAATGAATAACGATAAACTCAAAATGTGTTAAGTTCGTGTCAGTACCAGAACTGCAGATTAGCAACAGTCTTTGAAACGTTAGGTTCTTTCGGATCGTCTAAACCGCGGTCCAATTCACCCTCTGTTAACGTCGTAAAGGGATATATGATAAACAGTATATATGAATTAAGGGCTCTTAACTGACATGATATATCGGCTCTACTTTGGACGTTGTTAACAGAAAGCTCAAGGTAGTTGAAGCTCCAATGACGATTTGAAATAAGGAATTTCAAAACTCAAAAATGGGCATCGATGTTTTCAAGCTATCTTGTAGAGAATTTTTTTCGGACATTTTAAGACGTAGGATTTTTTTTGTTTATTAAATTTTTTCAAAAAAAAAATGATTTTGAGATCAAATTTTCGAGATTTCACAAGGGCTGCAAAAAAGAGTTATTCGGAACCACCGCAAATTTTTTTTATAATGTATTCGGAAGAAACAATTCTGTGACATTTGTTTTGCCTTTTTCAAAAGGTTTTAGGTAGGCTTGAGCCGATATATCCCCTTTTAACACTTTTGTGAATATCCCGGCCCTCCTTCTTAAAAACACACTACGTTTCCTTATCAGGGCCGGGATGTTCACAAAAATGTGAATAGGGGATATCGGCTCTTTGATTCCAAGAGTTAAAGTTAATTTTTGGCAAGAAGTACAACTTATTATCAAAAGTATTTTTTGTTATTTGACATCGCTATGAATTTTGGAAAAATGGAAAAGTTATTATTTGACAGCCACCAGTCATTTACCAATCAAACTGGACATACTGAAATTTACTAGGATTCAAGTTTGTTAAGATTAACTTTATTTTTGTTATCAATCTTATATTTTTAAATTGCACTGAAGAGTCTTCGTTGAGGACTTGATATCAAAAATTATACCATAAGAAATAAATATGAAAAAATAAATTTCCATTCTAATTATCATAATGTCATATTCAAATTGATTCTCAATATTCCGAAACTTATTCGTTGAATTTCTAAAAAACCTTTAGTAGTGGTGGTTGTTGATGGCATAGTTTGAATTGAAATTGTCATTGGAGTTCTTGGAGTTGGAAATACAGAATCTTGTTTGACTAAATCTAAATTTTTTTCTTGCGGTGAAAATGGACTTGGTCGAGCTAGCATGTCGCATAGAATTGATGGCAATTTATCACAAAGTGGATTTATTTTCAAGCTGTCAGGTTTTTCAGTTGTGAATGATATTGTTGTCTGAAAAATAAATATGAACAAAGATATATCAAGAATTAGGTAGGTTTTCACGCCGATTTTTCTTTAAGATATAAACGTGTATCAATCAGATTGATTTTGGAGTGTTATCAGCTTCAGACAGGAAATGATAAAGATTTTAAATGTTGAAAAAATCTCATATCAGAAGCTAACAAAAATATTTATCATCGCCGATTTGAACTTGGTCTGCGTTTTATGCGATAACACGGATATTTTTTTTCTCATTGGATCTTTTAAAAGTTTAGTTGGAAATTCTTGTTGATTTGTTCTTTGACAATTTTAATCGGATTGGTTTTCATGAAAATCGTTTCACAAACATTTTTAACTAAAAATTATACTATAGAATCTTCAGGGTCCGGACTCCGGACATTACAGAATTCGCATTCTGGGAATAAATTTGATCAAAAACTTTAAATAAAAAAATCAATGGTTTGATTGAAAAATGAATTATTTTATGTATAAATTATTTGTTTATAACAAGTTCATATTTTGAACATCTCAGATAATACATCTGCAATTTAATTTAAAATTGTTTAGAAATTATATTGTTTTAACAAAACTTTAAAATTTAATCTAAAAAATATCTTTTTCGTGTTTTCAGTAGGATTTTCATTAAAAAAATAAAATTTTGTTAAAAAATCAAAAAAATTAGTCAATTAATTTAGTATTTATTTCAAAATGAACAAAACCGTACTCATTTAGTTAATAATTGTATTTAATTCAAATGATTATAATAGGAAATTGATGTCTTCAAGTTGAAATACATTTTTCAATTTCTGAATTCAATTCTCATTTTTGAATTGGCCAGCCAACCTTTTTTGATAAATTAACACTTTTTTCTGGTAATTTTCTATTTTGAAATTTAATTTTGAATTATCAAATAATTTCATTCTTGAGTGAGATTCAAAAAAATGTTCAATTTTTTGCAAAATGTTTTATAATCAAATTTCCTGATATTTTAAATTTCACAATGAGTTGTTTTCAGTTTCTACCTGAATTCTCAAATTCAACTCTATATAATCGAATGAAATTTTTAATTCCAGAGATCATTTATATTTCCGATTTAATTTACAATTTTCTTAGATGCCTTTCAAAAGGTGCTAGATATTCAGCGCTTGTCACGAGGCTCAGTCTTGATGAACTTAAAATGTCTGCGACCAAAAAGAATTTAGACAAGAAGATGAATCAATTCTTGATATAAACTTTAAAAAAAGGGGCTGCGCCCTATATGTATCCATAAATTGAAAAATAAGGCCCTGGCAGACAAAACTTTATGAGAAAGTTCGTTTGAGTAGCTCATTCAAAGCTCACTCGTTCGACGGAATGATTCGATAACTTCATATCTGACTAGTCCTTAGTTTTATTGTTTGACAATCAGTAACTCCGAAATTGTTTAGTAATTGAATATAATTTCAAAATATTTACTTAAATTTGTTGAAAATGCCCGTTGAAAACCACTTTTTAGATTTTCAAGGGTACTGATTGAACAAGAATTTTCGCAAAAAATTTTTTTTCACAATATTCTCAAAGTTTATTTAACATACTGAGGTATTTTTTTTAGATTTGCTTAATATTCTCTAATTATAATTTCTTTTGAATAACTCCAATGTTTAGTCAAAGAATCGAAAATATATGGTAAAAAAACTTATTTTTTTTGATGTGATAATATTATGTTTTGATCATATTTTACATTTTTCCTTGATGGTAATTGGTCGAAAACACAGTATAAAACCTGATGCACTCAAACAATATTCGTTTGTTCACCGTTTTTACTTAATTAGCGGTAATTCGCCGCAATTTCACAGAATTTGTAAGCAAATCGATTTATTTGTCAAAATATGAGATTTCGGTAATTCACTCGAAAAAAATTGAATTGAGATTTACGCATAACCGAGAAACTATTTTGGTTATACATAAAGTCATACATAATTGAAAGACTTTCCTAAAAACTGACTTCGCAAAGATATGGGTACAACGTTCGGATCAGGATGCGTTTGGATAAGGTTACAATCAGTGGACAAAACTCAGTTGAACAGGGATGGCAGAATAAGATTAGATTTGGTTAGATTAAACGTGATCGGATCGTATTGAATCAACTTTTTTCGATTCAATTAATTCCGGTCAAATTATTCCAATTCCCAATCCGATCGAGTTTTTCTTTCGAAACGACCCGATCCAATCTGATAAGATATCAAAAAATTTCAAAAACGACCAGAAGCGGAGCTAGAGAGCTGAAATTAAAAATTAGACCATTGATGACAGCTATAAAAAGATTTTCAAAAATTATTGAAATTCATTCAATGTGAAAGAAATCAGATTATTTCGATAAAACTTGAAGTTTTATGAAAAAATAAGATTGACAATTATTGTATGTTGGAAAACTTTGTGATGAAATTCGACACCTGATCAGCTAGTTTAAAAAAATGATCTATAGACAGTAAATTTTAATATACTTAGTATATTATACTACCCGAATCATAGAAACGATATCTTGTCTTCGCCCTAACCTACGTAGGGCAGCCCTACTAGGGCTTCTATTTCAAATACTGTTACATGACAAATCACTTGTACGTTCGCTATATTTCCCCGGCTTAGTATAGTAGTGAGTATCAAATTTTTTGAAATTTATAGAAATATAATAATGAAAAATACTTTTTGAATACTAACTTTTTTGATTTCATCCAAAAAAAGATTGGATTCCATCTCTAGCAATGAATCAAAATCAGTGTCGGAAGGAGTTGAAAGCATATCATATAAATCACCTAAAAATAACATTTATGAAAGTATAAAAAAACTGTTTCTGAAATAAATTATTTATTTGTTAGTTTACGATTAAAAAAGTAAATAAATTTCAACTTTGAACTTTTTTCCACATTAAACTTGTTTTCAAGACAGAAGCTCTGTCAATGTGACAATGTCACAAAACCATAAATAACGTTTTAAAGAATCATAAATAACTTTATTGATACATTTTGAGTTTGCTTGTTTTTTAGGCATCAATTAAATATACGATTAGCTATAAAATCAAATAATTCTGCTTAGAAAGTTCCAACTTATTCCGCGATAAAAATGTTTTTTTAAAACGTTATTTATTGTTCTGTGACACTGTCATAGTGACAGAACTTCTGTCGTCAAAACAAATTTTATGGAAAGAAAAGTTCAAACTGATTACTTTTTAACAAGTCGCAAAATTTTCCCCCATGTTCAGAGTAAGAAACTCAAAAATGGATGTACTATAGTATACTATGATATAGTCTATAGTAATACTATAATAGTATACTACAAGTGTATCCTCAATGAACCTGACTAGAACAAAATCATCTAGGTACGAGTGCATATGTAGCATAGTCCAATCACAGCGCCCCAAATCGTGACTGCACTTCATTCTCGCTCAGTACTACACCCTCGCTCCCCTTTTCTTCATTCATTTAGACTATGCTACATACGCACTCGTACGTAGATGATTTTGTTCTAGTCAGGTCTATTGAGGATATGATATATATACCAAACGCTAAAATTCCGCGCTGCTCGGATTGGTGCAGCGTGCGTGGGCGTTTAATCGATATCGATTGAAACGCTGAAATTGTGCGGTAATTTTTGGCGTTTCACTGAGATATCGATTTTTGAATTCAACTATTTTGAATAATTTTTTAAACGTTTTATTTTCATAAAAATGAGTGGATTATCTTTAAAGGAATTGGTCGTCGCAAAATGAGGCTCTAGAGATAATTTTTCCAAAATTTTATTTCTGCCTAGACAAAACTTAACCCACTCATATATGCACGAACTCAGCTGCTCAATGAGCAGTGCTCATTTATGTAGGATTTAAACGTGTAACTTTTAAATCCAGGGTGGACATACATTTTGATAGACCCCTAAAAAGGGGTCAAAAGACTGTTTTTTTGTGATACTGAGATCAAATCCAAGAATTTTTTCAAAAACTCAACCGATTGATCTGCGCACGTTCTGTCCGGTTAATTTAAGTCATAAATCATTGTTGTACCTTAAAAAGTCAGGTAGGAGATACATTTTGAAAAAATAATCCGTCAGTTTTGTAAGCACGTTTCTGATCGGACGAACTATCCGTCACTTTTGACTTTTTTATACATGTAGGATTCAAGATTTTTGCTCAAATACATTAGTTGCAGGATGTAATACTTTGTCCAACAGTTTGTACTTTTGCGAAAATTGGCCATTGAAAATCTTTTTTTCGCCTCAAAATGCGACGACCACCCCCTTAAACAAAATTGTGAGAGCACTTTTCAAAAAATCAGAACCTCGCGTCCGATTATAAAGTAAAGACTTGAGAACATACAAGTAGTTCAAACACGGTGCAGCCCAACTCCGTGGAACTTTTTTCAAGCCAATGAGGGAGATGGTCGAGAGGTGCAGTTTTTGAGATGAAGTTCCGTTGGTAAAAGGATATGTTTAAACTGCGCACACATCAAAAATTTGAATTTCAAAGTCTGTTCACCCACTCCAAACTTTTTCAACTATAGTGCATGATAAATGCTTATTTGTGTTTTATTTATTTTTTACCAAAATTTTTAAAAACTTTTAGAAATTGACTAAGTTATTATTAAACGTAAACTTGAGAAAACCCATATTTTTGAAAATGTTATAGAATCAACGAAACGTTAGATTAAACAAAATGAGAAAAAATTAAAAAATAATTCCACGATGACTATAATTCGAGATTTCATCTGTTTTGTAAATTTCATTTTTATTCTCTAGCTTTTATTTTGTCAGCGCGCAAAGGATTTATTTTTCGTTCGCAGTTAAGATATGAAAATTTTGATTTAAACGATTTTTATATAATTTCTATTGCTGATTTCACTGTTATTATCGCTGAACAAGATGTTTGAAAAAAATAACTCACTGCTGCTGGTTGTTTCAAATAAATCCATTGACGGTGGTGTAGATTCAAACAAATCATAAATTGGCCTCGTAGTTTCTATAAAAGGCAATCCTGGGGTTGTTTCCAAAATCGACATCTCTGGAGTAGTATTAATAAAAATATCTTCGTAATCTGGATTCGCCGTCGTTTCAAAAAACAAATTTGTTGCCGCAGTTGTACCTAAAATAGGGTGGCCACGATCAATTTACGGTACGAAAAGTCAACTTTATGTTAAAGGGATATTTTTTTCAAATTAGAAAAAAATTGAAAACCGCAAAAAAATTAAGCGAATACAGTCCTTGCTACTTGAAGGGGGTCGGTGCTATTTGAGAGATTTGCACTATTTCAATTTTCTTTCTCATGATGATAAACTTTTTGCCACTACGGTATTTGTAAATAAAATGCATTTCAAATGTAAGGTGCCATCTTTAAGCTTATTTCGTATGATTTGACTTTTTCAAATCTATAATTTTTACTTTATAAATCGTCTTTTAAAAACACACTCAAAAAACAAGAGATTGAGATTGAAGGTGTCAAAATTAATCCCCACCAACACGAGATGTCCCCCCACCTGCACGAGAGTGTTTCAGAACACATACATAGTATTTCAAAGGTTGCTGACCGCAAAAATAGCTTTTAAGATTTTGAAATTAATATTTATGGTTTTTAAATTGCAAAAGTTCAGTGGTTTCAAATGAAAAATTCTACTCAAGAGGTGTTTTGAAGCCTTTTGTCACTACCAGGTGGTGCCATGTGTCAAAATTAATTATGTAAAAGATTCTGGCTTGAAAAACTACCCAAATAAGTATACTTATACATTCATATTTCGTTCCAGTCACGAGATAGACGAAATAGCTCTTTTCAGCACCAGGTGGCGCCGAGTGTCAAAATCAATAATGTCAAAGTTCCCCTCTTCCAAAAATTACCCTCGTATATTTGTAGATCATTATCATGTACCAGTACTGTTTTAACTGCATTAAACAAAAAGTGGCATCCAAATAATGCATTTTCGGTCTGATGAGAAATTTCTAAGAACCACAAAATTCTAGAAATTGAAAAATAAGGGGACTATCGGGGCGTCTGTTCGATATTCGCGCGGCAAAATGAACACTCCCCAAAATATTTTTGGATCTCTGTGTTTCAAACACGCTTGTGCAGGTGGGGTTTAGGTATAATAATTTTTTTTATTTATTAATTAGTTCGGGAAAACCCCGCCACCCGACTTCAATTTATTTTATTGTTATACAGTATGTGTTTACTTGCGAAATCGAAATACGCAATGTATAGTAATGTACGGGCATCGAAATGGTAACTAGGTAGATTTTATTTTGAAAGCCAAACTTTACCCGATGTCAAGAGTTTCAAAATATAATTCACCTAGTTACCAATTTTATTCGCCGTAATTACCTTAATGACAATTTTCATTTCGCAAGTAAAAAAACACATACTGTATATATACTATTTTTACGTCAAAATCGAAAATTTCCAAAAAATTAAAAAAAAACAAAAATTTGGCACATCGTAAGAAATATTTTATTTCATGAGATGAATGAAATAAATTGAATTCGGTGGTCAGAACAACTTAGGTCGCTTTTTTTTAGGTGGGCCACGCTAAGGGGTATCTGTTCTGAGAGAACCAGAATAGATAGCGAGAAACGGTTTTTTTGCATCTGAATCTTAACCGAATTTGTAGTGGTAGAAATTTTTTTTTCCGGTGATTACCGGTTCACCGGTAATTCGCAAAAATCCTTTTTTCCGGTCACTTTGAGCAATTTCGATGACTGATTTCTAGTCACGTGATCAACCTAGAAAGCCAAAAAAATTTTCTACCGCATATTTTTTTCCAAGGTTTCACATGCAGAAAACCATTTATCGCTATCTTGTCTAGTCCTTCCAGTCGAAATCATCAGTGGCCCACCTAAAAAAAAACGACCTTAGGAATTTGGCAAGTTGAAGTGAAATATCCTTTTTTTTATTTTTGATTAACTAGAAACTCAAACTATTTCTCCCAAACCCTAGTTTCGTTGCAAAATTATGATTCAGAGTATGACCAAGGGCAAAGAAACAAAACGAGGAAATATTTGAAAAAGAAGATGGCACTCGCAATATTTTTAGCCGGTGATATCAGAAAAATAAGTTTAAAACTTCTTGAACAAGAAATGAGGAAAATTTTCAAAATATTTCCAACTATTTTTGACTGAAAATCACAAAACCATGTCGTATGATTAATCAAAGAGCAAATGAAAAATATGTGGTCACCTACGCGAAAAGTTAAAGTCGCCATTTTAAAGAAATTTAAATTGAACAAAAATGAGTCTATTTTTTCATAATGTCCGTAACTTTTTTTCAAAAATTTCTCAAAATTTGACGAATTCGAAAAGTTAAATTCGAACTCAAAATTTTCTGAAAAAGTCTTTAGCGAAAATTATGTAGTTACAAAAGGTGCCTGGATTATGAAACATTACTTTGATGGTATATTGAGAAGAATATATGAACCGAGTAAAAAGTTTTATATCAAGAGCCCATATGATATGGATTACCCGCCCTTAGAGTATAAATCCTAAATATTTGAATGATACAAACAACGCAATATATTAGCACCCAATCAAAACCCTTGATTGCGGCGGAATAGGCCGATTTCATTGGTCAGATTAAGAAAAGATCAACCAATCAAATGCTCAGATTTCGCATTTTCAAATATTCAGGATTTGTACTCTGAAAGCGGATGATCCATATGGGCCATATCCGTATATGTCAAAAAGCACCGACCCCCTTACTCTTAATACGTTAACAAAATTATCAAAATAATTTTTTGAGATCATAGAATTTTTCTTTCATTTGCTTGATTAAGGACGGTTGGGCGTAAGAAGTTGTCCTAGAGTTTTCAAGAAACTGAACGAAGTCTTAATTTGCACAAAATTATTAGTTGTGAAATCGAACAGCCGTGTTAAGAGCGGTGAAAGTAAAAAAAAACACACCTTTGAGTTAAAAATGAAACCATATTTTCCAATTTTTCTTGTTTAGGGACTAGCAAAATTTTGGGCAATTTTTGGAATTTTCTGTTCTTTTGGTTTGAACATGGCCACCCTAACCTAAAGTGGTGTGAGTTCCAGTACCTCTTAAAATATCTATAGCTGCGTTGGAGTATATACTGTAGCAAAGATCTGTAGAACATGACCAAGGCCAAATACATCCGGCTTCACTAAAACTTCCGTCTTGTTTCACCCAACCTTTGAAATAACGAAATTGGGCGATTGATGGTGTGAACATTTCAGCATAGCAACCTTTATCACATCCGCCTAAGCGAGATTAAATTTCCATTTTATTTACTAAAAATCAGAAAAATGCAAAAATTTCGAAATTTTATTTTGCTGATATGGTCGTCAGTACATTTGTCGACCATCCCCAATCAATTTAGAGCATTTTTATTTCCCCTTAAGTTTGTTATTCTAACCAAGCACTTAAACATTATGTCATTTTAGTTCTCAATTTCTATCTAGCTGATGAAGAGAAATTTGTTTCTTGTGGTTATGTCTTTATAACTGTATCATAAGGATGTGGGGGACGATTATTGGGCTCTTTTTTACACATTTTCAAGTGAAGTTTCTGAGAAACCTGGCTTCAGGAATAATTTTTTTTCCAAATACGTAGTACAACTCTTAAGGAAGTGGCATCTGATACTTCAACCTACGTTCAGAAAATTATGGTTAGTAGGCGTCCCTGAAAGTACTAAAAAGCCTACTCTTCATTCATTTCTTATCATTTTTTCTTGTTATTTGCAATATATAACTTCCAAATATTAATGCGCATCTCCTAGTGGAAGATTTTTTAAAAAATTTGGCCTCTTGAAGTCAAAACGGCTTATTTGGGAGCGTCACGCAAAAGCCTACTCCTATCCTTGAAATATATAAAAAATTTCAATTTGTGCATCAAATTTTCACCGCAAAGTCTGGATTAAGGTCCGACGAAGCCTTTTTTACGATTTTGGTTGCAACAATATAGGGAACGACTTGTTGAATTTCTTGTTTTCGTTGAAATATGGTGAACTATAAATTTCTAAACACCTACTTTATTGAAAAATCAAATTCAAAAAAATCCTTGAGTTAAAAAACTCAGTGGACAGATTGTTTACAAAATAGGGCAATCAAAAAAAAGTATATGAGAAAATCTCATTATCCGTCACCCTAATTTAAACCTAAATTAAGTCCCCGAAAAACCGACTTTCTTGAAAAATTTCTTCAAAAAGCCAAAAAAAATCTTATGAGTTGAAAAAAACTGGCAGAAATTCTCGTACAAAATAGTGTAATCAAAAAGTATGTACTTGAAGCTGAGATAAATCGTTCGCCACACTTCTTAAGGGGTACTGGATCGGGTTCACAGAATTCTCTGAAAATTTGATACCAGACTAAATAACACAAAAAAATGACCTGGAGATATTATTTTTTATTTTTTGATACAAGATCGGCCAGGCGGCGAGTTCAAAGTCGGAAACGGCAGATCACTTTTTCTCATAGTTACCATCGGCACGACTCAAAATGAAAGGACACAAGTGATTCATACTTATCGACTAGGAAATTTTCCGGATAGGAATTGAAATTTGACATTAGTTCGGAAGATAAAAAAATATCTCGCGAATTAGAAAGAAAATTGAAATTTCATCGGCGGATATATGGTATAAATATGCCATTTTTCATCATAAAAAATAAAAGACATCCGTGTGGTTACTGAGTAAAACATTTGCATTTGCTTGTCAAAATCTTGAATAATAATAAATATATGTTCAATGATTTATTTCGAAGTCTTTAACATACATGTAGTCAGACTTCTGTTATGATTTCAATATATTATTTTTCTAATAATTGAGCACTCTGAAATACTTTAATTACTATGATGATCTAACTGATTACTAATCGCGAAAATTGCCACTGTGATTTCAAAAGTACATTTTCGGCGAAGGATGATGTCTTATTTTCAAATAAATATGA
>SCLH01001330.1:213011-244180 GCA_004367855.1 Oikopleura vanhoeffeni
TCGAAAACGGTACATACGATTCAAAATTCCAATTTTATCCAAGAGGGCAATTGGTGATACGAGTCTCAGCTATGTTGTCTTTACAGATCGACCGACCCGGTTAACGGTAATCATCTCAGGGAAACACCGGTAAATTTCAGTTATCGAGAGAACTGATCATGGTATACCCTCCAAAGTGGGTATATGGTAATTTCAGAGAAATTTTTTTGGCAATAATTATTTTGACACGTACACCACCTGGTGTAGTAAGAGGCACTTTTGTTATTGGACACTGGAATGTTATGTAGACCTGAAAATTTACTAACCTGGTTAACTTTTCCAAGAGAATTTTGCAATATTTATTTTGACACGTGACACCAACCTGGTGGAGTAAAGAGCACTTTTATTGAGACACTGAATGTATGCAGGACCTGAAAATTATACTAAACCTGGTTAACTTTTCAAGAGAAATTTTTTGGCAAATTTATTTGACAACTGACGGAGATAAAGGAAATATATATGTTGAATTTAATTTCTTTTGAAAATGAGGGCTCAAATCGGCCCGAAGGCGATAAGGAGAAAATTTTTATTTTAAGGTTTGAATTTTGTTGAAAATCGTTTTTTCAATTTTCGACTTTTTTCTATAGTATTTTTTAAAAGATGAAGTTAAAAATAAAGTTGCTCAAATTTGACGACTAAAACTCAAAAATATCATGAACGTTAAGCCAACTTTCATCAGTGTTTTCACTGGCTGTCCTTGGAGCCTACTTAGAAAAATCGAAGCACGGGTCGAATTTTTTCGAAAACGAACCAAAAATCATATTTCAATCTGGATTGAATATGGAAAACGCAACTAACGCAACCTTCAAAATTCCACAAAGTGTAATTGAAAAAATTTGGCCCAATTTTGAAATAAACCTCGGAGGAAATAGAGTTAAAGCCAAAAATCATGAAAAACGGCCAAATCGTCAGTTATTGCGACCGCTAAAAAAATTCAGTCATCGAAATAAAAAACCGCCAACCTAAAATCTAAGTTTGCTCATTCCACCGTATTATGCCACTTTCGAAAAAATTTCCTAAGTTTTCTAAAAAAAAAAAAAAACACTCAGAATTTGAATTGCTCCCTTTCAATTACACCATTTCATTATTTTTGTGTTCAGGCTCCAGAGAAGCCTCACACATAATGCAAAGCGCTTTCTCGGAATTTTGCTTTTCGCGGCCGAAAAACGTAAACAAATTATTGGTTAATTTATAATGAAATTGGAAAGTGCGTAATTTGTTTTTCTTTGACGCTACCGAGGTAAAAAAATAACACCAAAATCCTTAAAAGTGTGGTTAAAATTACGAAAAAAATTAATTTTGAAGCATTTTGTCCATGATTCAGCGTGTGTCAGTGTTCAAAATAAATATTGGCAAAAAATTCTCTTGAAAGTTATTAACCAGGTTAGTATATTTTCCAGTCTACATAACATTCCAGGTCTCAATAACAAAAAGTGCTTTTACTACACCAGGTGGTTCACGCTTCAAAATAAATATTGCAAAAAATTTCTCTTAAAATTTACCCATATAACCACTTTTGGAGGGTATCCTGATCAGTTCTCGAATAACTGAAAATTTACCGGTGTTTTCGATGATTACTGGTTAACCGGTCGCGTCGGATCTGTAAGAAACATAGCCGGGACTCTGTATCACCAATTTCCTCTTGGATCAATTGGAATTTTGGAATCGTTATGTACCGTTTTCGAGAGCATTCGCGTCCGATTGCCCATTGCGCTGAAAAAACCCCGCCGTTTATTTATCATTTCAAGATTAATTTCATTGAACTTCAGAGATTAAATAATTAAAACATTTGTTTACTAAGGTGAGCAGCGGGACATAACAAATAAACTGAAACTGTCGATAAAAATTTTTTTGGATTGGGGGTTATTAAAACGGCGAAAAACGATTTTATGGAAAAACCCCTTAGTGGTCAAAAAATAAGTTCGAAAAACCTTCATTCTCGGCACCAAATTAAATTCGGGTCAAATAAACTTATTAGAATTTTTATTGATTACAAGCGTACGCACAATAAGCTGATCAGCTACCGTCCCCCATTCAAATTAAAAGTCGGTATTATACCAGTAAGAAATCGGATTTTTCAAAAATTTAAAATTGGAAAAACAAAACGTTGACTACTGTATTTTTGCACTAATTATGCCAAGATTTCGTTATTTTCATTGATATCGATCGTTAGTAAATTCCCGCTACGCATTCAATGTATGTTTTATAATAGTAATTTATATGGTCGTTCCACTATTATTTTTAAGATATTAAATATCAACGCATTTGTGATGCAATCTTTCAGCATAAGCATTTCTCTGAACATGAGTTCGTCACAAAGATTTAAACTATTTTGACATTCATTAACTACGGTCTTAATACATTGAAATGTTCCGATTGCCCATTGCGCTGAAAAAAAACCCCGCCAAAGCACAATGTGCCTTAGTTAATTCTTAGCATAAACAAATAGTTGATTATTTAAATAGCAAAACACGTGACATCAGGTTCATTTAGACAAAATATACCTTTTACAATTTCATTGCCTATTAAAACTTTTTAAAATCATTAATGAGATATGTTATCATAATCTTGACCCGACATTATTTATGTTTAAAAATAAGCAAACATTTTTTTCAATTTTAGCTCTTTGGTTCTAAGAAATCATTAACCTTCCCTAAAATCATCATTTGATAACCATAGTTCACAATGACGGGTCTCGAACGTGCTGTTTGCATTTGACCTATTGCTATCCATTCATCAGAATCGGCCAGTAGTGCCCAGACTGTCGTACGACGTTCATTTCGAGACAGAACGTGAAGACCACCAAACAGATAAATTGTATCGAGTAAAACCGCTGTAGATTGACCATATAAAGGCTCTGGCAATTCCGGCCCGGGAATCCATTTTGGATTGAAAGATCCACCTTGATGAGTGTTAATCAGCTAGGCTGTCGATAAACGAGCAAATAATAAAATAAGCATTTTACAAAAATGTCATGTCTAGTACAAATTGTATTATGCAGTTGAGGTGAAATGGATTTTAAGAAAGAGGTTTATTTTGAGAAAACGTCGGCAATCACATCAATCAATACGGGCGTTTTCGATCTTCGAAACTATTGTTCAAGTAAATAATCATGTACTTTTTTCGTTAATTTTATTTTATTTTTCACTTTTATAATTTGATTAAATTTTGATACTGAAAAAAATCACGATTTTTGAGCGCGCTCATTAGTCAAACTTTTGCCTGCTTTCTACTAGTACAAGAATCGATTTACTTCACGGGGGGTGAAATTTTACGACAACTCATTTTTTTAACCTTTTTTCATTGACGTCCTTGTTCAAAACTGATTGGTGGAAATTGAAACCAATCAGAATTGCTTATTTCGATTAATTTTCGAATGTATTTGTTATGCTGATTGTTATAATATATATCCCTTATTCACAAAAGTGTGATTAGGGGATATTTAAAATAATTCACGAATTTCTAGATACTGTATAAGTTAGTGTAAAAATTTTAAACTTGAAAATATCCAAATCTTTGATAATGCTATAATACAACAATAAAAGCGAAACGTTAGAAAATAAAAATGAGAATTAATTCAAAAGAATTCTAGATCCGTAACTGAGCGTTTATGCTCAGAGGCTAACCACATCAGAATGTGCAGACCAGATATCAATGATAAAACCGAATAACAAAAATATTTCAAATTAATTTGAAATGATAAATCAAAAAAACGGGCTGAAATTTTTTTAATTGGGAAACGCTCATTCACTTTATAGTCTCACTAAAGGCAAATTCTAATTTCTCCATCATTTAAAAACCGGAATAAATAAAAACTGACCAAAATTGTATGTTTTTGATATTTTTATCCTCTAGCACCACAAATTGGTAAAATTGCAAAAAGGTTCAAAAACACAATTTGTCGAAAATATTCTGATTGGTGTTTGTAAGTTTTAACAGCCAAAGTTAAACACCTGCCTTGTGCGCCTTCTGCAGGGGCCGCCGGGAAATGCTCGGTAGAATATGTTGTTGATGGATCTCTTCCAGCTCCTCTTTCGCCAGTTTTTGAACCAATCAAATAAATCCCATTTTTGGTGACTGCTGTTGAATGATCAAATCGTGGTTCCATAATTTGCGGTTCTTCTCTCCAGCCATCTTCGGATGAGAAAGATTCACAGTTTCGGATAAAGTGAGTCTGGTTTTTTCCTCCACATGCCCATATTCTGTCTCGAATAAATTTTCAAAATTTCCAAAGGATTTAAAATGTACATGCTGAAGAATCCGAGCTCAAGGTTATCATAGCTCTTGATTATTATGAATAGGTTGCAGATGAATGTTGAAAAAATTCATAAAAATTTGATATTGATGTAAATTTGAGCACAAGTAAGAACAAAAGGTGAATCCGATATTGTTTTTTACGAAGCGGAAAAAATTCTTCAAATGTTTTTAATTTTGCTCTGAAGAAGCGTATTTTAAGTCAATTATAAGGGCCTCACGCATGAGCTAAGTTTTACAAAATTTTTGAAGCTATGACTCCAAAAACGATAGGAATGTGTAGCCGTAGACTTTTTTGAAAGCTTTTCGTAAGATTTACTGATATTTTTGATTAGTGCACAGAAATATACCTTTTTTACTAAGATACAGTTCTATAACGATGAATTGGAAAAACACTGCACTACTTGAAGTAATCCCTTCAATCGAAAAAAGTATCCAATTTTGCAAAACTATTTCACGGTAACAAAAATTTGATATATTTAGTTAGTTTTTGAAGTTGATACTTTCGTGCTTATGACAATAATTAAAATATTATTTTGAAATTCATGCTCAAAATTGGTTTAGTGAACAACGTTCACCGTATACCGTATTAAGGCTGACCGCGGTTGTATTTCGAACCTTACTTTCACGACACTCAAAAAATATTAAAATTTTTACATAATATTATAAAATTTTTCCTTGAAATACTAATGCTTGAAAAAAGCCTCTTGCATTTTTCATTGGAAACGATGTTAACCAAGTTGATCTTTTCGGGTCTTGAATTCTATAAACAGTTTTTGAAGGACCCATCATACCAAATCCACCCAATAAATAAACTTCGCCACGATAAACTACATGCGAGTGATAAAAACGGCCCCTATCTGGTAACTTGAAAATAAATATAAATCATTTTTTTAATATCATGCATTTATCATTAAATTATATGATTATTTGAATTAATATCATATAATTACATAAATATTCAAATTTATAGGAAATGAAGTTGAGAAACAACAAATTATTTCCCTGCAGCCCGTCCATCCAAAAATAGTCTTCCCAAAAATTTCTGATATGACAACTTTGCAAAGTGCGAATTTAAATAATGCAGCAAATCAGACGTTTAGATACGGATATAAATGTTTATGATTGGCTACAGTATTTGAATTTCGTGTATAATGAAATAACACATACCCTTTCTTAACGTAAGTCCATCTTTAAAATGCTTACTATCTCTATAGCGCGTGTTCGAATCCCACTAATGTTGTCTTAGTGATTATCTTGGGTATGATTCAAGGCAATAATGCATGATATTGGGACCGCCAAAGTTGATCGCCTCAAGCAATCACTGAGACAATCATTAATATTGTCTTAATGATTGTCTCAGTGATTGCTTGAGCCGATCAACTTTGGCGGTCCCAATATCATGCATTCTTGCCTTTAATCACACCCACTCTAATAGACATAGTAAGTATTTTTAAGATGAACTTCGGTTCGGAAGAGGATATCGTTAGATTTAACTCATCACTTAATTAAGGCAATGCTTTTTCGACTTTTGTTTTTTGACTAACAGATAAATTTAATAACATGTATGTATTACATGTATGTATTTTTTCGGAACTGTGGTTTAAAACACGGTTGCGCGGGTGAGTTATAAAACATCGTACGCAGGTGGCGGTTAATTACTCGAAAAATTTGTCTGATAGCCCCAAAAATTAGTGTTAACATCATCTTATAATCAATTTAACTTTGCAGAGCGTTGCCGAACCGTTAAAAATCACGTTTAATTAAAATTTAATTAACAATTCAGATTTAATTGCTTGAAGCAGATTCGATTGTGCTACATATGAATTACGCAGAAGAAGAAATTTGAATATTTTCAAATAATTTTTTTTTTCAATATTCATAATAAACAATAATTAAAAACTTTTAAAAATTCAAAATTTCATGCAAAAAATATCATGATTCATTTGAGTAATATTTTGAATTCCAAATGAATTATTTGAAAATTGAATCCGAGTATTTTAATTATAACAGACACCTTAACCCTTGTGAGCATATAAAAAAAAGTTCCGCCAAAGCACCAAAGCCACAATTGTGGCTCTACTTTGAATGTTGTTCACAGAAAGCTTAAGGCAGATGGAATTTTAATTTTTTCTGCATAAGGAAGTTGAAAGGTCATATTTTTGCATTCGACATTTCATATTCTAGAATTTAAATTTTGAGTTCTAGAAAAACTAGTGAGAAAAGCAAGGTGTACCATATCACGTGATACACGGTCACAGTTGTCTCTACAATTTTNAAAAATGTCTGCCCCTAGATACCAATAAATTTTTATTTCAACTGTTATGCATGCACAAAACACTTTCCTAAAAACTGGCTAATCTCACATTTGATTTGTATGTCCAGTTCCGAAATAATTTTTACGGAAGTGAAACATAGGCTCAAAATCCAGATAAATCAACTCCCCGTAATGCCGGAACAAAACATTCGAAAAAAAATTCAATTATTTTCTTGAAACCTAATCTAAATTCTTTATAATGTATTTGAAACAAAAGATTCCTCGATCCAGTTTTTTGTCTTTTTTCGATGATTTTAGGTATGCTGGAGCCACAATTGTGGCTCTGTGCTCACAAGGGTTAATCGATCGCGTAAACTGTCTAAACATAACATTTTAAATATAAAAATAGAATAAAAAGTTATAATTTTAATGTTTTATTTGATCAATGCTTTTTGGGACTCTTCAAATTTGTTATTCTTTCACAGCTGTATGCAATTCTTTTATTCAAACAAAAACATTAAAATTTCAAAGAAGGAGTCTTTGTTTGAGAAAAATTCCTGATTTCTAATTATTATTTTAAATTTTACTTAAGACTGGTGACTTTATCGATATAGTTAGCTACAAAATAAAAATTGCTTGTCGCAAATAAGATTTATAATTAAAGCTATCGAAACTCATTCTAATGAAACCGAAAATGACCAAAATCAGGTAATTTTCAACATAACTTTAATAAATTGGATTTGCAAAATAACCTACCTGTGCTGAATCTCGTTGAAATTGCTTGCTCAAATCAAACGTTTTCGATTTTTCTTTAAATTCATAGCCTCCAGAAACAAAAATTTCACTACAACACTTGACATCTGTGTATTTCTTAACGTTTTGTGCAAAGGCGATCCCAAAAAGCTGGATAAAATAAAGGATTTTCATTCTCTTAGTTAATTTGATTACTTCTCTGTTCAATATTTTTCATATTTTGGCATTCATGTTCCAATTAAAATACGTTTATCACCCTTTCAAGCTTTTAAGTTTTTCAAGACATCTTCGCTGACATTTATTTCCGAGGCACTCTAAGGACCCTCTTGAGCGCAACTTTGATTTTTTTTATATAATTTTATGAACTTTTCTCAAAAATTGAAGGCCTTTTTATTGATTTTTAAATTTGTGTGTTTAATGTGTAAACTTACTGTTTTTAGTCCTTCAACAACCAAAATGTTATATGAAATACTGCCCTAGGGGGCTTGCACTCTGACAGCCAATTGAATGGGAACAAAACATTATAAAGCTTAACGATAGTAGACTTAGGGTCTAAATGAATTTTTTGTGCGGAATTATGCGGATTATGATATGATGCCTACCGTATGAGGGGCTAAGTTTTGAGGTTCCATTTCTAAATGAATCTGGATCGGACCGAAAGTTGAAAGCTATTTTTGGAGCACTGATTCAATTATAAACAGACAAGGAAAGATATGACGTTCCATAATTGTTATAAACAATCTTCAATGAAAATCACCATGAAAAATTTGAGAATTCTTAAAAAAATATAATCTTGTTTTTTTTAAATATAATCGTTTTTTTTTCTGAAAAAATATTATGTCTTCGCATCAAAAAATATATTCACTAGTTTTCAAATAAAATATAAACTTGTTTCGAAAAAATTTAGACTTTTTTCAAAAACAGTATTAATTTTTTTATATGATGACTAAATTTCAAAAAATATAATGACTTTTTATCAAGAAATATTTTTAAAACAAATTTTGATCGGAGCAAAAATTGAAAGTTATATTTGGACATGAGTTGAGCACTGGTTTCACTTTAAACAGACCAGAAAAGACATAACCTTCCATAATTTTAATAATTGTGATAACACTCTTTAACTAATAATTTTTGTTATCAAAACAGATAAATTGAAACAGAAAATACAGGTTTATAATTTATATTTTGAAATTTATTAAACAACGTTTCGCGTGAGAATATTTCAGGTTTTTGGCATAAGTTTTGTAAGTTTCAAAACTTCAAAAATTATAAGTTTACTGGGATCCAGTAGAATTTTCAAAAAAATGGGTGGGCAGAGAAAAGTTTCAATTTTTGGCCCACCATTAAAAATAGTGCACAAGTTAAATGATATTTTTGATCATTTAATGAAGGTCGATGCATTTGAATGAAAAAGGCTTCGGCTTGACAAAGTTCAGCATAAGTCTTCAAATTCAATTGCAGTATTTTAAAATGGTCCATAAAAAGATAAAAATATGCCCTCTTCCCTGATTTTTTTCTAAATGGTTAACAATGGCGGATTCTGAATACGATTAAATTTTCAAATATTTTGAACTCAGCGAAAAAATCTTTACAAAATAGCTTGATTAAAAAAGTTATATGATAAATCAGAATTGTCGTCACCCACACCCTTAAAGTTTCAAAGAATGTGTTAGTTACAAAATTCAATGATTTTTCTCTTCAGCAGTATTTGTGAATACATGGAAACTTTTATAAGGCCATTTTCTTGACCACTGAGGTCCATGTACCCTATAACATTGGTTTCAGCAACATTGGTTTTTAACATTTTGCAAAATTCATTATTTGCTAAATTTGCTTTTCAGCATCATCTGCGGATATAATCAGTAAATAAAGCTGATTTTCTGTTATATCTGGTGTCAAATCCCGCCTTGTGAAAGTTTTTGATCAAATTGGGAGCATTTTAGACCGAAATGATAAATTCTAGAATCAGGGTTTTGCTCTCTAGCAGCACATGTCGAAATTTTCTAACTTTTTCAAGGTCACATAAGTTGGGCTAAATCACCCCTTGTCACCCACACCGTTAATGTTAACAGGTGCATTAACCCTTGTGAGCATATAAAAAAAGCCAAGGCACCAGATCCACTATTGTGGCTCTACTTTGAACGTTGTTTACAGAAAGCTTGAGGCTGTTGGAATTTCAATTTTTTTGGCATTAGGAAGTTGAAAGGTGAAATGTTTGCATCCGACATTTTATATTTTAGAATTTTAATTTTTACTTTTAGAAAATATAGTGAGAAAAGCAAGGTATATCCCTTTATCACTTTTTGGTTAGAATGCGTAGCCACAACGTTAAAATAACACGTTAAAAAGAGTAGTGGCTACGCATTCTAACCAAAAAGTGATAAAGGGATATCATACAACGTGATACACGGTCACAGTTGTCTTCGCAACTTATATTTTGGTCGGAAACCATGCAAAAGTATCTGGCTTTGGTCAAAATTTTGTCCGTTCTGATTTATATCACATAAATCAAAAGTAATTTATAAATAAGGCAAAAAATTTGATGGAAAAATGAAAATTTTCGATGAAAAATGTTTATTTTTTCCTTTAAACGTAGCTTATTATACTTTTTTCTTATCTCTAAATATTATTAGTAATTGAAAAACAGACTCAATATCCAACAGTGCACTTCCATGAAAAACCTGCAAAAAATCAAATTTTCTGATTCTCTTCTCTGGCCTGAGATCTCTGGGCCATCCAAAAAATAAAGTTTTTGTCGCTTTTGTAACGGAAGCGATTTTTTCAAAAAAATCGGCCTGTCTCGACGAGAGACAAAACCGAATATGATATCATGGACCTTATTTTTGTTCAATAGCACTGCTATTATAGCAGGCAAAAAATAAAATATGACTTTAAAATTAAGTCACGGACAGTCTGTTTATGAAGTTTAATTCTTCATGATGAAGATTGTGAGCTTGAAAAACTTCATTTTATCAAAAACCTTTTATTTTCAATTAAATTATACTCTAAGAAACCATTATTTTTTTGGATATGCACAAAATTCTACTTTTATATCAACACAGTCTTATTTTTTTCTATTTGTTTACACAGGCCCAAAGTTTGTCTTGTAAGAAAAACTAGGTGATGTTGATTTAACCTAAAAATTTTAAAACCATTTTCAAAGATTAATTGCGAATTCTAAAAGTGAATTGAGAAGTTTTTTTTGCTCGAATCTGTTTATAAATGTAAGAGGGTTTTAAATAGCATGCATAACTGATTTCAGGTATTTTCAATCAGTTGACAGTGCCGATTAGCACTGAGTGGTCATTTAGCACGCCCGTTCTCATAGTAAAGTACACGCGAGTTTTATAAAATTCACAATAGTTAAAGGAGTGGGTGTCGCAAATTTTGACAGTTTACGAAGCTATTTTTGGATAAACTAGCAGAGCTGATATCCCAAAAACTTTTGCATCTTGAAGAACAACTCTTCACGGTGATTTGTAATTTAACAGTTATTTGATGCAATCTCACCTACGCCTACACCTACGCTTTTAAAAAGCTTCCTAAAAAAACACTCAGAATGAATTTTCTCCTTCAATTTTCACCATGTTTCCTTATTTTTTTGTGTCAGGCTCCAAAGAAGCCTCACACATAATGCAAAAGTGCCCAAAAACGCGAAAAAACATAAAGTAAAATTTTTGAAAATGTCAGTTTGGGAGGCTCAGGCAAAAGGTATCTCCTCCACCAGATTAAAAGATATAGTTTCGACTTATACTTAGCTATTTCACCAATCGATTTTCGGCCAAAATCGACCAGTTAGGTTAGATTTGTCACATATACTGATCTGTGCCAAATTTTATTCCGCGTTTTCTGGTTGGATTTTCTCATCAAATTTTTTCATCAAATTTTCTTATCAAATTTTTTTTCCAGTTGTAGAAAAAAATAACAAAAATTCTGTGAAAAAGGTAATATGACACCATCTATCTGAGATGTATGTACCAAAAAACTGTTGATAACTAAGTTTATCAAGCCAGTTAATGTGATAATAACAAAATAAATTTTGGACCAAACGGCCGTTCGTTTTTTTCAATTTCTAAGTTTTTTGCTCAAAAAATCGAGGTTTGAGAGCCTGAAAATCACAAATTTCAAAATTTCTATTTTGTTTTCCAGCAATTGTGTTATTTTTATTCACAAGTGGCGTTGACCCAAAAATTATCGATGCGGCATTTGTTTTGAAGTAATAAATACAAAAAAACGAAAAAAGCTATATATTGATCACGTGACGACCAAAATAATTTTTTCATAATTTTTTTTTAATTTTTATATAATCAACCTTTTACAAGTTCAAAGAAAGCACTCTTGATTTTATAAGTCGAAATTAATGGTGGAATAGCTACTCATACTGCATATGAAATCACAAGACTTTTTTGACAATTTATTGGAGAGTTTTTTTTGAAATTTTGATTCGGCGTCTCTTTGGGCCATGTCAACTTTTCATTTTTAGCCAAATTTTTTGAAATGCTCAGTTTGGGAGGCTCAGGCAAAAGGTATCTCCTCCACCAGTTTAAAAGATACCGTTTCGGCTCATACTGCATCATAAAGCACAAGACTTGTTTGACCATCCATTGGAGATTTTTTTTNTTTTTTTTGAAATTTAATTCGGCGTCTCTTGGGGGCCAAGTCAACTATTCATTTTTATTTTGAATTTTGACAAAATTTTGAAACAAAAAATAAATTCAAAAAATGCTTCAAAATATTTTTTATCGTAATTTCAAACACTATTGAGGATTTTGGTGCAATTTTTGACTTGGTAGCGTCAAAAAAAATTAGCGCACTTTCAATTTAAATCATAAAGTAATCAATAATTTATTCTGATTGTTTTTGAGAAGGCTTTTTTAAAGCGTAGGTTTGGGCGTAGGTGGGATTGTATCAGATTACTGTTAAAATACAAATCACCGTGAAAAGTTGTTCTTCAAGATGCAATAGTTTTTGGGATATCAGCTCTGCTAGTTTATTCAAAAATGGCTTCATAAACTGTCAAAGTTTGCGACACCCACTCTCTCTTAACCCCTGGAATCACAGAAAAAAAGTTCCGCCAAGGCACCAGAGCCGATATATCGGCTTAACTTTGAACGTGGTTTACAGAAAGCCCAGGGCAGTTGGAGTTTCAATTTTATTTGCATCAGGAAGTTGAAAGAATACATTTTTGCATCCGACATTTTTAATTCCAGAATTTGTATTTTTTGTTCTAGAAAACATAGTGGTAAAAACAAGGTTCAGCATATCATGTGATACGAGCTCACAGTTGTCGTCGCAAATTTTATTCACTTTGGAATCGATGCGCAAGGTTTTGGACTACGTTTAACTTTCCTCCGATTAGATCTTTGTGTAATTTATAAGTAACTTATAAATTAGTCTTGAATTTGGATGAAATAATTACGATTTATCGTAAAAAATGGTTATTTTTCCTAATAAAAGCAGATAATTACAATTCTGTTATTATTTTCAAGTAGGTATAGTTATCAAGTGACAGTGTGGACCATTTTTTATTGCTCAAATTAATTTTTATAATGAATAAATTTTTTCATGGAATACTTAAATTAAAAATTTTGAAATTTCACTTTTAATAAAAAATATTTGTCCCTAGATACCAATTTTTTTTACTGTCATGCATGCACAAAATAATTTCCTAAAAACTGGATAATCTTATATTTGTATTTGATGTCAAGTTTCGAATTTTTTTTTCGGAAGTAAAACTTCGGCGAAAAATCTCAAAAAATCAATTCCCCGTAATACTTGAACCAAATATCCAAAATTAAATTGAGTATTATTTTTGGAATTGCCGCAAAATTTTTCATAATGTATTTGGAAGACACAATTTTGCGATATTTTTTGCTCTTTTCAGAAGGTTTTAGATAGGCTTGAGCCGATATATCGGCTCTGTGATTCCAAGGGTTAAATAAATTCCCTATTTGAAAAATGTAAGTCCAATAAATTTGGCTCTTTGTGTCATAGACTATGACTGGGTTTTAATTTGAGACTGTTTGACAATTATAATATTTCTGGGATATTTGGATCTAGAAAATAAAAATGTCAAAATAATAAGGGAAATTTTGCCGGGCCCTTTACAGATCAAACAATTCGTACCAACTTAATAATGATTGAAAAAGTTTTGACTGATTTGCCTTGATTCAAAATTGTTTATTCTATCTTTATTGTACATTGTATTGAATCAATACTATTCATATCTCAAATTTAAGAACTAAAGGTTTTGCTTGAAATTAATATTTTAGAGAAAATTCACATATTTCAACTAAGTTAGAGAAAAAATTTCAATCTTTAAATCAAATCAGACCAGAGTAGTAAATTGATCGTATACAAAGTTGTTTGAGCTTTCAACTGAGTCAAATCATAACTTATATAAATTTTCTCATATTTGTGCAAACGTTTTCGAATTTTATTATCTAATTCATTATCAAGCTGTTTTTACGATAAAGTATAATTACAGTGAACTTCAGATTTATAAAAATATTCAAATCCAGAAATAGTTTTATGTATAAGAAAATTTTTGAGGTTTTTCTGCATTTCAAAATAATTTAAAATATTTTTGAGATTAAGTTTGATCATTCAAATCTGGTCTGCGCATTCTAATGTGATATGCTACTGAGCGTTAACGCTCAGTTTGTGATCTAAAATCTTTCCGTATTCTTTGTAATGTGTTTTATAATACTGTTTTTCAAGCTGAAAAGTACTTATTTTTAACGGTCCAGGAAGTTTTTCGAATTCGTCTATGTAAACTTTTAAATTTGATTGGTGACATTGACAGTTTGTGATATGATGAAAAAAAAAATTTTCACAAAAATTTTTGTTGTTTAATTTTAATATTCGCACAACTTGGTCTTTGATGTTTTTGTACTCAAAATTTTAATTCACGTTTTGTTTGGGCAATATATGACGAGTTACAAAAACAGAAAAAACCATATTACATTTTTTGTGAAATTAATCTTAAACTTTTCATCTCAGGAAAAATTTATATTTTATTCGAAACCTTTATTTTTTGTAAAATTTTTTTTTATAAAGATTGAATTTATTTTAACGGTTCGATATCGAAAATATAAGTAAGCGATTTTAGGTAAGCGTTTTAAGGGGGATATGCGACTCTGATTTGACATTTTCTCGGTGAAATATACTGAAAACTAAGAGCTCATGAGAAAAAAAACCGAAATACTAATTTGTAGATCCAATCCTTAATCTTGCGGAAAAAGTACATCACAAATTATTTTGACCATTACACAATAGGTACAGTATCGTAACAAGATGACTTTTCCAAACTGCAAAATCCTCCTCCCAGACGGTATATCAAATTGAGCTCATATTTTCACAGATCACGTAACGGTAGTATGTCAATCTTTCAAAAGAACTTTTTTTGATCCAGTGACTGAACAATTCTTGAACGCCAAATAATCGACGATTTTTTACAATTTCAGACTTCAAAATCTATCTCCTCCGAGGATATATTTGAAAATATTTTTTGTCCACCACGGTTTTTGTCAAAAATGGAGAAATCCAATTTCAGCCGTTTAGAAAAGCAGGTCCTGATACCATTCTTAGTAATTATTAACAAGCGGTGATTTCTCGCAACTATCTCATAAGTACAATGTTAACTTTTTTACATCACGCTGAGTACTCGAGTTCTACACGGGACATATTTATACAGGATCTGAAAAACCAAAAACTAATTTTTCTCAAAAGTGCTTACCCAGAAAAACTCGTTGATGAAATTTTTGCCAAATACCTAATAAATCCTGAAAAAACGCCACATCCTGAGGTCACCGTCACATGCTGTATCGATTATACACACAGCAAAATAGAGTATTATTTAAAAAATCTTAATATGAAAATAAAATCGTTTACGCCCACCTTTAATATACGATTTCAGTATAAAAGTATAAGGATATATCAAAAGTCGCGTAGGTTTTCACGCCGATTTTTGTCTTTGATATAAACGTGTATCAAACGGCCGCCTTATCAGATGAGATAAGTCGGGCCACCAAGAGGTGACAAAAATGTTTCGGCTGGCCCTTCTTTTTCTAAGGCCGAGAATCTGCTTTTAGGCTATTTTTACCTTGCGTTTCATCGGCGCAGAAGAGCAGAAACGCTCTGTTAAACAGTGAAGGCTCTAATCTTTGAACAACCTAAGCACTTTCGTGGCTTGGAAATCTTTCCATCATAAAAAATTACCGACAAAATTACTCAACAACTTTTAAGAAAATTTTAAAATTAAGGTTTTCGAAGAAGCCTTCAATAATATTAATTAAAGCTCATCATAATATATTATTTATATATTTTCAGAAAATTGAATGACAAAAAACCTGAACTTTCAATCTCAAAAAAGTTTGTTAGACATTTTCGGCCACATTTCCAAGAAATAAAAATGCTCGAAAATGCCTGTTTCCAGGGTTTTATTTTTTTATTTCCAATCCTGGATCCCAAAAATAACTTGAATTGTACATAATCATTAACCAAATTAAATTTCTTTGAATACAGCCGGTATGGTCGTGAATTTTAATTTCAGATTGTTTTGTTAATCAACACTGTTAATTTAACAGTAACATAAATATTTCCGCAAAAAATTTACGGAAATTATTTTAACAAAATTAAATAGTTTTAAAAAATTTAGGATTTTAATGAGAGAATAAAAAATCCAAGCTTAACTCGTAGACTTTAGACATGAACCTGTACCCAGACTTGATTTATGGCGATGCGTCGCCATACTTATAAATCGAGTCATATTTCAGTAAAGTTTCTTTATCAACATACATTTTTCAATAGCTTAAAATAATATAAGCCAATTTGCTATACAATTAAAAAAATTTTAAACGAATTTAAAGGCATTTAATGAGAATAAGAAAACGTCGTAAATGCATCGTAAACTGCGATTAAATGGTGTTTGGCGACGCGTCGCCATGAATCGAGTCTACGAGTTAAAATTCAAATTAAATTAAAGATTCAAGTTTCATTTAAAAAAGTAAATTTTGAGAATGATATTTTGAGCATTGACAGATTTGTCTGTGCACCTACAGACGAATCGTATAAGATATCTCAAAATTATTATTGTGACCAAAAGTTCTTTTGTGGTGACAAATTTGTCGCTGCTAAGAAAAGTTAGATTTATTTCATCAACAAATTAATAATGCACTTAAAACTTTCTGTTTTTAAAACTGTTAATTTTGATCGACATTTTAAAGTTTCATTTTATGATTTTTAATCTCGAAAATTGAATTTTTAAAAAATAAATATTAAATTTGAAAATAAATAAAAAAATCTTAAATTATTAATTTTACTTAATTATTAGAATTTTATTTGCAATTTGAAAATAATACACATTTTAAAATTTGATAATACAATCCACATGATTGTAAAAGATTCGTTTATGTCAAAAATGCAAAACCGACAATTTGAATTGTTTTCAAAAACTGAACGTGTTGCCTTAGTAAACAAATAATTATGAATTATGTTGAATATTTGAATGTCGTTAACCTTCACCTGTACGGGATGTCCTACCCCCAACCTGCACGAGAGTGTTTCAGAACACTAGCATAGTAAGGTTGTCCATTATTATTAATGATTCATTAACATCGACTAATTAAAATAATGAGTGGGTTGTTTCGAAATTTCTTGGAGGTTAATAATATATGGGAAAATGGAAACAAAATTACGGAAAAACATTTTGGTCGTCACGTAATCAAAATATAGCGATTGCTCAAATATAGCGAAATAGCTCTGTTCACCACCGGATGGCGCCGAGTTTTAAATTTAATAATGCTAAAGTTTTCTCCTCCAAAAGTCACCCTAGTAACTATATTTGTAGATCATTATCTTGTTCCTGTACTGTTATAACTGCATTTAACAAAAAAATTGCATCCAAATAATGCATTTCCGGTCTGATGAGAAATTTCTAGAACTCACCAAAATTCTTGAATTCAAAAATAAGGGGGACTATCGGGGGTCTGTTCCGATATTCCGCCGGCCAAAATGACACTTCCCCAAAATATTTTGGTCTCTGTGTTCTGAAACACGCTCGTGCAGGTGGGAATTAAAGAATTTGAATTTTACTTTATTTGAGAAAAAAGGATCTCGGACTTGATTAAAAATTAAAAAAACTTCCGAAAAGATTAATTTTCTGGCGTATTAGAAGCTGGTGAATTTCAATTTGAAAAAAATTTATAATTTTTGTAACTTTTCCGTGTTTATTCATTTTTAACCATTTTAATAATAAAGAAAATCTCCTTTTTGTTTTGCATTTAACTGCCAACTAAAAAAGCTCAATAGGGAAATTTTGTCTTATTCATCGGATTACCGGTTCACCGGTAACCGGGAATCTATTATATAGGTATTTTTAGTATAAAATTGAAAAAAAATCAAAAATCGTTTTTTTCTTCAAGGAATGCATTAAAAGTATAGTTCAAGCAGTAAATGTGTTGACGATCATGATATAAGAAGGATCACACATACAGATTTTACTTTCCGGCTGATTTTACGACAATAATTTAGGGCCCATCGAGATTCGAACCTACAAAAAATTACATTCCGGTTTATATCCGGTGAACTGGATCTCAAATTAACTTAATAAAATTTTCTCTATCAAGCTTGAGCTCACCTAAAAACATAACTAGAGAATCTTGGTTAATATTTATAAATACACAGAATAATTTCAAGAAAACTAATAAACCAAAATAATAATGGTGAATTTTCTCTGCTTCTTTGATTAAATATCTGTCGAGTATTATAATCAGCTATTCAAAAATTAAACTATGGTTGCGAAAGCATTTAAGACTTAACTGATAAACTGAGCTTTTCCTAGGACTTTAACTAATAAACTGAGCTTTTCAGTTCAGATACCCCTCGAAAAGGTGTTAACTTTTTAGCGCCCACCTCGAGGTCTTTATTCCATCGGACAAAGTTGACGAAGCCAAAAAATTTGTGAGAAAAGAAGAATTTAGATAAGAAAATAGGGGTCGATAGTGAAATGTATAAAAAGTGAAATGTATAAATTTGAGATTTTGAACATGAACAGGCGAAAACAAGAGTTCTAGAGCATACAATTCCAATGTTTTTTCTGGATCAGATTATTAAGGTCGAATTCTTCAAAAGGATAAAAAAATTATTTTTTTGCATAGCCCAATCAAAATATAAATTTGCTAAACATCTTGTAAGTGTACCAAAATCTGTATTTTTCATGATGTCATTGCATTTCCAAATAATCGGGTGGCGCAAAAAATATTTTTTTATCATTTTGAAGAATTTGATCTCAATAATCTGATCCAGCAAAAACATTGGAATTTTATGCTCTAGAACTCTTGTTCTCGCCTGTTTATGTTCGAAATCTCAAACTTATACATTTCACTTTTTATACATTTCACTATCGACCAAAGAAAATAGATAAGAAAATAATTCAACTATTGATATAAACTATAAAAAAGGCAAGGCAACGCCTTGCCTTTTTTATATACAGGGTGTAAGGTTTTTCCCTTCTTTTTTCCAAACTGGTTACACTTGATTTCCGCCGTTTTGATTGGTTGNCAACCAATCAAAACGGCGGAAATCAAGTGTAACCAGTTTGGAAAAAAGAAGGTAAAAACCTTACACCCTGTATATATAAAAAAACGCAAAGCCCCGTTTTTTTTATAGTTTATATCAAGAATTAATTCATCTTCTTATCTTAATCCTTATCTATATTATTCCTACTCTCACACAATTTTTTTTGCTTCCTCAAGTTAGTGATGGTGTCAACTCTTTGAGCTGGGCGCTAAAAAGTTATCACCTTTTTTTGGGGTAACTGAAACAAAAATCGCAGAAAGTGAAAAAAAATATTTTAAAATACTCGGTTTCTCACTTGAGAGTATTTAATATTTGGACAACTAACGCTAGCAATTTTTAATCTTCAAAAATTCTGAGATAAGATATTTAACAGATATATTTATGTCCTATGTTGGCCATGTAAAAACATATTTTTTAAAATCAATTAAACAAACTTTTGCGTGAGCATGTTTTACACTGAAGCATTTTTTTATAAGAATATTCAAACCTACTCTAAACGATCAGTGTAAACACCATTTCTTCTCGCTATTTTGAAAGTGGGCATAAAAATTTGTCAAATTCAGCCCACTATTTTATTTGAACTGTTCTAGACTTGGATAATTCGGATTATTTTATAAACTATGAAACTTGTCATTTTTTAAATGCCTGATGATGCGAATAGCGAAACATTGCAAATAAAATAAAAATTATTGAAATATATTTGAAAATGGGCTCAAATTTTTATCAATATATTCCTCAGAACATATATGTAAGAGATAAAGGAGAGTTTTTTTGCAATTTTCAGCTAAAACTCGAACTATGATTTTTTTGGTCATTTTCGAAAAAATTTCCGGAGAAAAAATTGCTTCGATTTTTTCGAAAGTAGGCTCAAAAGAAAGCCAGTGGAACACTGATGAGAAAGTTGGCTTACGTCAAGACAAAATTTGAAATTTTGAGTGGTTTAATTTAAGCAAACGTTATTTTTAATCTTCATTTTTTAAAAAATGCGAAAATTTCGAAAAACAATTTTGATGATTGGCTTCGTAGTACGCTTAATTACACCCGTATCAATTTGATGAATTTTTAATGCTTCTAAGGCCTTTATTAAATCAGAGTCGCATACCCCCTCAATTAAGGGTATCCCGGTCCCTGATTTGACATATTCTCGATAAAATATTAGCGAAACACGGATTCAAGGATATTATTCAGATTAGCCAGTTCGTAGAACTAGCCTTCATCTTGCGTAAAACATGTGTCAAAATTTTTTGCATGAATACACTTCCAGACACATTAGCGAAACAGGGAGACCTAAGCCAAAACGGAAAGTCTATTTCCTCTGAAGTTCTATTTTGGAATAAACCCTAATTGTAACATAGCCTGTATAATTAGTATACAAAACTTCTGTGGAGGCGTTTGTGTCGATAAGTGCTTTATTTTTACTATAATATGCGATAGACCATCGTTTTTTTGAAACTTCCCATCGGAAATTCTATCTCCTCTGAGGTTAGATTTCAAATTCACTCAAATTTTCGCAAAATGAAGCCCAGAATAAATTGAAACTTCTGTGGAGCCGTTTTTTAATTTCGACCCCAAACTCAAAATATGAATTTTTCAAGGTCACGTTAAAAAAATTACGGAAAAAAAAAGTGCTTCGATTTTTTCGAAAGTACAGGCTCAAAAGAAAGCTGGGGAAACACTGAAGAGAAAGTTTGCTTACGTCAAGCCGAAATTTTGAAGTTTTGGGGGTCAAATTGAAAAAACGTTATTTTTCTACTTTATTTTGAAAAAATACTCAGAAAAAATCAAAAATTTCGATTTTTTTTATGTTCTTATTTTGGTTGTTTTGTGCTTTCAAAACATTAACGATTGATTTGATGCATTTTTATGACATAATAACTGCAGAAAATGTAGGGACCGGGATACCCGTAAGGTTGTTTGTAAATTTGTCTAAATTCACAATTTAATATAATATCGAATTATAATCATAAGTTAATTTGAATCATCTAGTATTTTTTATATCATTTTCATCGTCAAACTTTCAAAATTACCAATCAGTAAAAATATTTTACAAATTAGAATTTTTTTGAAAAACATAACATTATGGTAAAAAATTGAGTTTCGCGCGCTGTTTGATACCACCCCTTCATTGACGGGCGAGTTTGTTTACTTTCCTCGGCCAGGTTCCCGCTTTCTGGAATGACGCCGCTCATTGACGCGTCATGACGGGCGTTTTGGTCTGTACCGGATTACACGGGTCAAAAAATAGCCGGACATTATATGGAAAGTTTCTTGGAACATACAGTATGTTACATACTTAGTAAATAAATTGAATTTATTATTTGAACTTCAGTTAATAATTTGCAGTTGATTGAGAATTGCACTTTGTAATCAGAAGTAAAAAAATCAGAAGTTTATTAAAATATTCAACGATTGGCACAATAGAATATTATTATGCTGTATAGTCTATACAGTATAGACATGAAAAATATTAAATTAAAGTATAAGCCTTTAACTATAAAGTGTCCTGGTTTGTAGTTGATTTTTAAAGAAGAACTAAGGATTTTTCTAAGAATCAATCTTGTAATAGTTTTGATAATTGTCACTTCTTTTCATTTCTTTCAATTAATCATGTTTCTAAAAGCATCGAGTTAAATTTTTTTAGAATCTAGCCAGCACGCTTAATTATTTCGAAATAATAAATTAAAACTGTCTTTTCGCTTCCGAGATATTATACATCGAAGCTTTTTAAACCATCAACCGGGTGGAAAAATGGTTATTTTTCTCTGACTGGTGAATTTAATTATAAAAAATCAATGTTCCGTCTTTTTGACTACAACCTTCTATACAAACTGGTTAATTGATCAATCCGGAGTAAAGCATCAAGAGTCAAATCCTGAGTGAATAAAAAAATGGGACAAAACCTAGTGACCATGTAATTAAAGACTTACTAACCTCTATATATTCTACTTTTCAATTTTTGTTAACAACTTCTTTTCCATTGACAAAAACATTTCGTATCGATAGAGGTCCACCTACGTGGATAAATCTTTCGAGAAGCTCTTCTTCAGTATCATCATCTAAAAATTCGGCAGCTGTCACAAAAGTTAAATCTGCAATTACTGCATCGAAAAATTTCCCAACTTCTAAGGAGCCAGTTTGATCATCAATTCCAAGACTTATCGCGCCATTGAGTGTTCCGTACAGAAATGCTTGACGATGATCAACGTGAAAATCTAAAGTTTTTGTGAGAATTTCACAGGATTTGCTCACACTTTCAGCATTTCGCATCATTTCAACCATGCCTGCAAGCGCTCCACCAGCTACATCTGTGCCTAATGCGATATTAACACTTTGAGAGGACGTGTGCTTTTAATAATTTATATTTTTATCTTCACTTCAACATAGGATGCGATTATTAAAAGTGCGAACAAGGGATATTAAACATATCCTGGATAGACCTTTAAAATTTATTTTTCAGAAATGTCCCATTTCAATCAGTTTTGAAAAATAGAAAGTTTGTCATCGATAATGCAAACATTTTTGTCGATTAAATAAACCACACAAGTTTACATAAATTCATGTCCCAACTAACCATTTTGCATAACCTTTCAGCTTGTACACTGGGCACAATGTCACCTGACCTTGTTCATAGCCTTTTCAAATTATTTAGATATGTTGTCAACAGAAAAACTTATTGTGCACACTTAGAGCATGTCTATGAAAAGAGTTATGCAAATTTTTGAACTGTGTACACTGTGCACGGGTTTGCCATACGGTATCGCTCAAACCCTGATATAAAATCAATTCCACAAAAATGAACCAATCAGATACAGGAATTCCGGATATTGACCAATCACCATCGAGTGTTTTTGCAGAATAAAAAAAACGCAATAAACGAGAAAACTTAGGCCGTATATTATCGACCAAAATAGTCAGCAAAAAAAATTATTGACTTAAAATGTTTTTTGACTTTGTAATACTCGATTAAAAAATTAATAAATAATCGATGAGTATGGTTTTCCAGAAAACATGGTATGCTCAATCACTGTTAATACAGAAAGTATACAAAATTTTAGTTCGATTACGCATTTATTTGTCATGAAAACCAACAAGACATATTTTCAATTCGTCATTGACTTGAGGTTAAACAAAGAAAGTGTTCGCTTTCTGTGTTTGAGAACACAGACGCCCGCTTGAGGGTCAACTTCCGAGTTAAGGTTTTAAATGCATGTTTAATCAGATTGCTAATTTAAGTTATTCTTTTATGGTGTTTAACTATGGCCATTATCAAAATGTGAACCGAAAAGGCGTTGCCCGCAAGATCATAACTTCTTTAGTGGGTGTGCTTCTGGTGATAAACAATGTTGTACTAAGTTCAACTTAGGATGAGTGACTATGAAAAACTCACTCATGGGGGCAAAATCTATCTTAGTGAGTAAATATGTTCATAGAGGGGGTGGTTGATGTGAATTATGCATAAAATATTGAGCTTCAGAATGATGGGAAAAAATCCAAAAATTAAAGATTGAAATTTGAATGACTGGCATTTCCAAAGTATTAAAATACGGCTGAAAAGTCTAAATTTAATTTGTTGATTGTTCACAGTTCTAATCGCTTTCCTTAAGGGAGTCATGGTCGCTTTTAGGCCAAACACATACAGGGTTTTCGCGTTCAGCTCAAATGAAATCTAGAAACAGCACAGAACATGTGGATTTTCGTCTTAGGGATAATTACATTAATCTTCGCTTCACAACACATCGTGAGGCTCTTGATTGCCGACCATCAATACGACCTGTTCAAAAGTGGGCACTATTTTTCACTTCAAAGCCTACTCCTCCTAGTTTTTCTGGATTAGAGATATCTCTTCCTATAGCTTATATTGACCTACAGGAAAGTGGGAAGACCCTTCTAAGTGGGGCGGTTTTTTCTCCAAAAAATCAAAATTCACCCGCGCTTACAATGAGCAATTAACCTTGCGCCAAAAAAAAAAACAAAATAGGTCCTTTGTTGCTCCATTTAGGCCGGATACATTCTTTTTTCAGGGCAGCATAGGCTTTTGAAGGTGGAAATGTCGCCCTTTTTGAAAGGTTTCGTCCGTCTGTTGGCTCGGCTTAATCAGAGGCCTCCGATGTGTTTTGTAAGCGAAGGATTAATGTTCAATTTCCCTAAATGAACTCCATATGTTCGTGCTGTTTCTAGGGATGTTCATTGAGGGCGACCTGAAACCCGTTTTATGGCCTAAAATGCGACTCATACTCCCTTAAGGGAGTGGGCTGTCGCAAATTGAGCCTCTTCCAGGCCATTTCCCGCAAAACTAGCAAAGGTGATATTCCAAAACATTTGTTACTAACCAGAACCAACCTTCGCGGTATTTTGAATTAACCGATCTGATACAATCCCACCTCGCAGACACCTACGCTTTTAATAACCTCTTAAAAACACGCCAGTTCGTACCTTCTGCTTCAATTTTCATTAATTTTTTATTATTTTTTTGCGTGAAGGCTCCGGAGAAGCATCTAACAAATAATGCAAAATTTGCTTTTGTTTTAAATTTGCTTTCGGCGCCCACAGAACAGCAAAAAAAACACATTATTTATTTCATGATTAAATTGAAAGTGGCGCCTTATTTTGTTTTTCTTTTAACGCTACACCGAGTTAAGATGCATCAAATCCTTAAAAGTGTTTGTATTTACGGAAAACAATTTTGAAGCATATATAATATTTTGAGACGCCAAACGCAAAATTTCCGTAAAAAACTCTTAAGTTTATGTGTCAAACAAGTTTTCTCTTCCAAATGCAGTATGATCGAAACTGTATCTCTAAACTGGTGGAGGAGATAGCTTTGCCTCTGAGCCTCCCAAATCTGACCATTTCAACAATCTGGCTAAAAATGAAAAATTGTACTATGGCCCCACGAAGACGCCGAAGCAAAATTCGAACAAAACTCTTAGTTTATTGTTCAACAAGTCTTGTGCTTTCAATGCCAGTATAACGTCGAAACTATATCTCTCAAAAACTGGGTGAAGGAGAGCTTCTTGCTGAGCTTCCAAACTGCATCATCTTCAAATTTTAGTTTTTTTTGCGTTTTTGTCCGCCGAAAGCAAAATTTTAATCAAAATCAATTTAACACGATTTGTTAGGTTTTTCCGGAGCCTCACACAAAAAAATAATAAAAAAATGATGAAAATTGAAGGAAAAGGTACAAACTGCGTGTCTTTTTAAGAGGCTTTTTAAAAGCGTAGGAGGAATTGTATCAGATTACTGTTAGTTTCAAAATTACCGCGAAGGTTGGTTCTGTTAGTAATAAATGTTTTTGGAATATCACCTTTGCTAGTTTGACGGGAAATGACCTTGGAAGAGGCTCAAATTTGCGCCACTCCCTTAAGACATTTATGATGATTTAGAATTGTTTTTTGACTTGCACATCATTTTTGAGTCATATTTATCGTATTTTATAAAATAATTAAAATCCCTGAAGAATAAAATTTGCGGATTGTCAGGTAGTTTTTACAAAAAATAGGATTTTTAGTTATAAACTTTACGAGATTTTTTTGTTGAACGCTTTTAAGTCAAAAACTTTCTTAAAAAAAATCTCGGCAAATTCATAACGAAAAATCCAAATTCACAAAATCCGCCAATTTAATTACTTGGGGAGTTTCAATATTTTATTAAATACGATAAATATGACTCAAAACAGATGTGCAAGTCAAAAAACGATCCTAAATCATCAAAATGTGTTAAAGGGACATGAGAAAATAGACGAAACTGTGAAAACAGTTTTTATCCTAGTCAGAGCTGTACAACAAACATATCATGATGGGATTTATTTTTTCTGTGAGAGCCTAAAAATTTTTTTCAAAAACTGGAAATGTTATAACAATCATTTTCATTTTCTACTACAGTACAGCTGATTTGAGGTGATGCCGAAATTGATTACACTATGAGAATGCAAATATACCTCATAGACTATGGGCCATAGTTAGGGTTATACCCGGGAGTACTATCTTATAAGTGCCATTTTACCGAAGAAAATTTTTTCAAATTTTTTATCTTTTTTTGCAAAATTTTTTTATTTCAAATTCTGCGCTAGTTATTTCATTCAATTGTTCATAAACTGCTTAGTGTTAAAGATAGTTTTAGCCCCGACTATAACCCCAGCCATAGTGAATATGAATCTGGGAAACACCTTAACTCAGCTGTAGTATACTTGAATTTAAGTTAAGAGATATTTTTTGAAAATTAAAGAAAAAAAAATGAAATCATTTCCTTCGCATCAAAAAATCCACTCATGAGATTCGTATTGGAAGTCGGGCAATGTACCACTGAAGCTCCTACATTACACATTCTGGATAATTCATCATCTGATAAATGTATCCCATGAGCCAATAAAGTACGATTTCCTATCAAATTATGATTTTCATACACTTCTAGATAATCTTTACATCTTGGAAATAAGTCCTTAACAATTTGCATTTCTCCACGATTTTCACTGATATGAGTTTGAATTGCTAAATTGTTTGATTTTGCTA
Source organism: Oikopleura vanhoeffeni (assembly GCA_004367855.1). Lineage (NCBI taxonomy): Eukaryota > Metazoa > Chordata > Appendicularia > Copelata > Oikopleuridae > Oikopleura > Oikopleura vanhoeffeni. The sequence continues at coordinate 239,403 of SCLH01001330.1, forward strand.
GATCTCCTAGTTTTGTCATTAAACCTTCACTGCATGATAAGGCAAAACGGGGAGTGATAATGGGTTCGAGTAGAGATGAATTCAAATTTTCCATTTCATTAATAACCCATTCGGTATCCTAAAAATAATTTTTAAAATTTTAAGAATTCGATCCAGATGATGGAAGTTTGGTTTTGAATTTTTTCCATGATGTTATCAAAAATTTGTTTACGGTAGACATCATATCGAGAAACTTTATTGAATTGAGTTCGGTGGTTGCATCAGCTTGCCGCAAAACAAATTTATACAGAAAAGTACTATATTTTGAGAAAAAAATTTAACGTTTACCATCATGCTCTTCGGAAGATTGAGTCTGTTTTGACCTAGCTTTCACAAAAGCTTTAGCAAATTTAAAAATATTACCCAGGAAGAAAAAGAGTCTCTGATAAATTAATTTTAGTTTCGAATTTTCAAAATAAAATATAGCACTTATGGAAAAACATGCTTCTCAGAAGTTTGCCTACTTATTATACAGATTATTAAACAAGTTTGGTTCAATTTGAAAATGAACATATGAGGAGATATAATTATGTCTTTGAAAAAAGTCTCGTGGAGGTTACGTATCCGGGAGTTTTTATAAAGAAAACAAAAGTTTTGACATTTTTTTGCAAGCTGAAGACTAGTTTCACACATTTGCTCAGCCAAATACTTTCCAAAAAGCTCTTGCTATCTCGTTTTTAATCATAAATGTATCAAATTAAGAGCCAGCATAACGTTTGGTCTATACAGTATATCGATCATGATGCCCGAGTAACTTAAATCTCTTATTCCCTATTCTTTTAAAAAGCAAATGAGAGATTTAAATTACTCGGGAATCATGATAGATATACTCTACTGTATAAACTTTACAGTCTGGTCTAAACCCTGAAACCCATCTATTCAAAAAGTGTCAAAGTTAAGCGACTTAATTACCTTCAGAGAACTTTGAACATTTTCTTCTTTATAATATTCTGCCGTAGGATTCAGATCCATATTAGTTTTTCCAATAAAAGCTCGTTGACCCTGTTTTTGAGCTTCTTTTGCCAAGACCAGAGTTGATTCTTTGTGAATAGATCCAAAATAAGCTGCAGTTGTAGTTCCTCCAGCAAGAGTTTGTCGGATAACTGCTGGATAAATTTTCTCGGCGAATGAAACATCTTTGAAACGATTTTCTAACGGAAATGTGTATTTTGTGAGCCAATCCATAAGAGGCAAATCGGTGTGCAGACCTTAATTTTTATTTTTAACATAAGTTATAATGTTTATAAAAATAGGCTATGGTTGCAAAGATTTATACATGGTAGAAACTTAATTTGTAAGTTGATTTACCAATTGGCGAATCAGGTTTGGTTGCTACAAGACAATTAGGACAAAATTATAAGAGGGTCTAAATTACTTGCGTTAGTAATATTTAATAATTTAAGAATCAAAAGAAATCTAATTTCAAAAGTATCAAAATTTTCATCGATTCAAAAATTACGGAATTTCAAAAAAATACTGTTAGGGCTGTATTAAAAAACAAAGATCGAAAAAAGCTTTCCCGTGACTTCTTTGATCATATATTTTCCAAGAAATGCTTTTGTAAAAAATCTGACATCATGCTCTAACAGAAATTGTACTTTATTCACCGAAACAGCCATTTATAAGTTGCCTTGACCATTATACGGTATAATTGTAAACCATTTAATATGCTGTTTAGGTATATCGCCGATCTGCGACTCCAATTTTTGGAAACTTCAAAAAACGGTGGACTTAAAAAAATATTGTAGCATTCTTGATGATTGTTGTAAAACATTCAAAATGAAGGGATTCATGAACCTAGCCGGCCATCAGTAACGAACAAAGATAAAAAAACCATAAAATAATCTTTTATTGCAGATAATTCTTCATTTATTTGAACTTAAGATTCTGAAGATGTCTGAAATATAACCATGAAAGCGGTGAAAAGGAAACCTTAAATAGACTTAAATTAATAATTTTCTTTTCAGCGCCTTTAATGATCATAATTGACCCATGATTGCTTATATTTTCATAAGAAAGTCGACCAAAAGTTTTTTTTAGTGGTATTGGCAATACCGTATTGCTGAGGTGACATGATGAGTCATCATCGATGACCCTGAAATTGACCTTGAAGTTAAACTGGTCATTATTTGCCCGAGTCAAAATTGTCATAAAGTTCTGAGATGTCGAATCATACCGCCGTGTCAATATCAGTAACAAATACATCGCCATTACATAAAACAGTCTTATCAAAACTGCCAAAAATGAAAAGCAACATTTTGAAAATTCCAAGTTAGAACGAATATTTTGGCAATTACTGATAGTTTTTGTTCATTTTCGGTTTGATTATAGCCACTCTAGTCTAAAAAATTGAATAAAAATTCTCATTTTTTCAAATTATTGAAAATGCAAAATTTGTATTAAATTTTTCAATTTTTTAATGTCTAGAATATTTGCCTGGTTCACTAAGTGAACTTCACTTCCTTAGTTCTTACCAATATTCGGAAACTGTGGAGCATGTAAATGAGCATCAATAAAACCAGGCATCAGTAATTGAAATTTTGATAATCGAACAATATTTCCATCAAAATTATCAAAAATTTCAGCTTTTGGTCCTACAGCACTAATTTTCCCGTTTGTATCAACAACTACAGCATAATCCGCTTTCACTAAACTCTTTGTCGGGTCTGTACCGCATACAATATTTCCAATATAAATATTCATCACGAAATCCTAAAATTTACTGATTTAATTCTGAATTAATAAAATAGGAACTTAAAAAACATGACATAAGGTAACATAACTCTGGCAAACATAGTCACTTATACAATTATCTTGCATTTGTTTAATTAAGAGGGTGGTCAGTCACTGACCGTCAGTGAAAATAATAAAAAACTGAATAGTATTAATACGCTTAAAAATTATTCGTCACAAAGTTTTCATAGCTTTGCAAGAGCTATATCACAAAATTTCTTTTCTTGCCGAGGTTTTGGCAGTAAGTGGTGCATAATGTCTATGACTCATAGACTATGACAGTATATTGTTGTTAAAAACAGTCCACTAACATGACATAATAGGTTGTTCGAGGTCGTGAAAATTTAGGTTATACAATTTTAACCAATCAAAATTAAATTAAACTTTCCAAGTTGTCTTAAAAACATATTTTATTAATTAGCGCAAATAGTACATATTATATGTAACATATATGATATATATTCTTTCATCACACTTTTGTTACCTTTTCGGCCCTACTACTTAAAAACACACGTTTGCTAATCAGGGCCGAGAAAGTAAAGTGTGATAAAAGGATATGGTACAGGGGGGGCAATATATCGTCGAATATTGTCGAATGTGCTGAAATCGCCGAATTTAACCTACGCAATATCACGATTTTTAGCTAAAATAATTCCTGTTCTCATATCGCCGAAAGTGCCAAATATGGCCGAATTTGCCGAAATCTCCAAAATTTTTTAAGATCTTATATCTTAAATAACTTTTTGTGCGTCATGAATGACGTCACTTCCAGGATTAAATTTCTCAAATCTACTCTAATCAACTTTTATTTAATTGCGTTTGATGGAGTATAAATTCTACGCATTTTGGTGATTCACGTCATTCAAACCTATCATGAAACTCCTTATAAAATTGAAAAAAATTATTTGATATTATAAAATGATTATATTGATATTAAAAAATGAAAACCCCGTAAGCGTGATTAAATTGATATTAAAAAATGAAAAACCCGTAAGCGTTGGAAATAAGGTCATATTATGACTTTATTTCCAACGCTTACGGGTTTTTCATTTTTTGAACGAATTAAGTTAAATTAATTAAGTGCCCAATATGATATTGGGAATATCGCCGAATCTGCCAATATCTCGAATTTTTTGCCAAAATACTTTCGACGATATTGAGCCTCCCCTGACAGGGGGGCTTTGTAGTACAAATATCTTTTTCCCGACCTAAATGTATCTTGAAAATGCTTGTTATCTCTTGAGTGTTCGAATCTTACTGATGTTGTATATGTGATTGTCTTAGTGATTGGTTCAGTGATTACACACCGATCAACTTTGGCGGTCCCAATATCAAGCACCCTTGCCAATCATCATGCTCAAGACAATCACTAAGAAAACATTAGTGGGATTCGAACACGCGCTATAGAGATCGCAAGCATTTTCAAGATCCACTTAGGTTTTGAAAATCATAGTAATCATGAATATTGTTAACAGTGACCTGTTTTGACAGCAATCTGCTGGCATAAAATTCAGGAAATTCCTTAAAACGCATAAGACTAACTAATTATGAATTTGCTCTTTTTTGAAACCAATTTCAAATTTAAGAATATTTTATGATATTTTGAGATTTTTAACGTTCGCACTTTTCAAAATGAAACATCTTATTAAATATCAAAAAAATTAGAAATGATCATTCAAAACTTAAATTCATGTAATTTGCACTCGAAATTTACGCAATTAAATCACAGAATCACTAAAATGATCAAACATAGTTTTTTTGTGTATTTATGCTACTAGTTTCAAATTATCTAATTCATTGTCAAGAGTTACACAGTAATAAAAAAAGTTCAAAAATGGTTTTAAGTGAGTTTTCTAAATGCATTTCCTCCTGAAATTGACACTTTTCTCTTGAAGAATCGACAAAACTGAGAAATAATATCGTAACTAGCGATCCTGGTCGTTTTATTTGAATTGTAAAATTTTGGTAGTATTTTGAAATTTCTCTTCCCCTATTTAATAATAAGA
>SCLH01001330.1:244192-261570 GCA_004367855.1 Oikopleura vanhoeffeni
GATATAGTTAAGGTCACACCCTGGAGGATTATCTAAAAAATTAATAATGCCAAAAATAATTATTTAGGCTTGAAGTTGAAGAGTTCATGACTCATAAATCATGAGTTGTTTCTTTGTTTGATAACCAAGAAATAGTGATAAATACGATCATACTGACTTCCCGGTATAAAAATAAAACATGTTAACAACTTATTTTTACGATATTCAAAAAAAAAGTTTCTTTGGGAACTTTTTTTTAATCTGGATTACGGGCAAAGACGACATTTATCTAATTCGACTGGTAATTCACTGGAAAATCAATATTGATTAGTTCAAAAGAACGGACAAAGCCAAAAATAGTATTTTTTGATTCACGGGCATCATAAGTTAAATACACGAAAACATCCCCAAACACGAATTCAAACTCAATTCCAGCATCTAAAATCAATGGTCCGTACAGAATTTGTGATTGACTTTCGAAAATTTCAATTTATCACTCGCAAAAAACAGTGATTTGAAAATGATTATAATAAATCGAAAGCTTATCAAGACTATTTAGTTTTACTAAAAAAATGCCTTTAAATTTTATCTCGACAAAACCAGAATAATTTCGAAATCAAACCCTCCGAGGCATAAAGCCCTTTGAAAAGCTCAAGCCACTTTGAATCATCCAAAAATGATGGAAAAGTAATCGCAGAAACTTCTCTTTCAAATACGTTTCAAAGTTCAATTATGCGAATCTAATAATATCATTTTAATTTTTTCCGGATTATACGTTCAAGTTTTATGACAAGTTGATTGAAAGGCGATTTTTAGATTAAGTCTTACTTCCGAAAAAATAAATTTCGACTTGAAAATGGAATAAAAAGTTGAAATCAGCCAGTTTTTAGAAAAGTCACCTGAGTCTATTGTGAAAAGAAAATTAACATTCCAAGAAGTTCTGAGGCAAAAATAATTTTTTTTGGAGTGAAATTTCGAAATGTCTTATTTCGATATCAATATGGATAAAATGATACATGTTTTTTTTGAAAAATATTTAATTTGTGAAAATCATGCCAGAGTGATACTCTTGTACCATATTTGCCTTAATATTGTAATAATCATCAAATAATTTCATTATATCGAGAAAACTTACAATTTTCTACAGAAAAACGTGATTTTTACATGAATATTATGAACTTATTTAAAAATATATTTTAATTACCAACAGATATACTCAATCAGTATGGAGTAGATTAGAGCACTGCGCGGATATTGAAATAAACATACATTTCCTGGAACGTAGTATCACGTAGTTTAATTAATGTTGTTTTTTAAACGTTGAAATTATTATTGAACCCTTGTGAGCATATGAAAAAAGTTCCGCCAAGGCACCAGAGCCACAATTGTGGCTCTACTTTGAATGTTGTGTTAACAGAAAGCTTCAAGCAGTTGGAATTTCAATTTTTCCTGCATGAGGAAGTTGAAATCCGACATTTTATATTTTAGAATTTTAATTTTTAGAAAATATAGTGAGAAAAGCAAGGTTTACCATATCACGTGATACACGGTCACAGTTGTCTCCACAAATTAAATTTCTGTCGTAAACGATGGACAAGTATCTGGCCAACGTCCTCGTTTTGCCCGCTTTGATTTTTGAGACATAAATCACAATTAATTCATAAATAAGTCGAAAATTGTAATGGAAAAATCATGATTTTCTATGAAAAATGTTAATTTTGCCGTATAAAATCAGATTATTACATTCTTTTTATTATTTTCAAGTAAATATTTGCACCTAGATACCAATTAATTTTCATTTCAACTGTTATGCATGCACAAAACACTTTCCTAAAAACTGGCTAATCTCACATTTATATTTTATGTCTAGTTCCGAAATAATAAAAATCCTTATAAATCAACACCTCGTAATACTGGAACCAAACATTCGAAAAAAATTTCGATTATTTTTTGGAAACCAAATCAAAATTTTCTATAATGTTTGAAAGAAAAGATTCTACGATCTCTTTTTTTGTTTTTTATGAATGATTTTAGGTATGCTTGAGTCACATTGGTGGCTCTGTGCGCACAAAGGTCTAACAAGTTCCAAATTTTCCAAAAAATTGGCGCCCAGAGATAAACTGAGAAAATTTTTTTAAAATTTTTGTCTGTATTGTTTTGAGTGAGCGTCTGCTTATCACTTTCAGACAAAGCATGAAATTGCATCTTAAATGGCGAAATAGTAGGGATTTGAAATCAAGCTAAATTTAAACTTAAAAAATCGTTTTTCGCAAATAACAAACCCGATAAATACATATACTAAAATTTTTGTCTGTTGCTTTTTGATCCAAGTTATGTTGTACATTTAAAGAAATTAATAGAGTTGATAACTCAAAAACTCAGGGAGAAGTAGGGATTCGAAATTTGAGGACGACTCAATTTCGAGCGTCTTTTCCGGCGTAACTGAGAAATTTTCACGTAAATAAAGTTCATTTATCGACAGGTTTTTGTTGAATTTAATCTTTGCTGGTAAATTGAGGCAATTATTATTTTTATTTTGCTGGTAAACTTTATTATAAAAGTCCCCCTTTTCCTTATTTTACGTTGACCACCCCCTGAACAAAAAGTTTCTAGAATATGAAATTTTTTTTTGAAAATTTAACTCTTCAACTCGATCAAAAAGAAAAAAATTGAAGGTTGATCTCATAAGAGTTATCTGTAAACAGTACTTAAAGTAGAGCCTCCTGAAAGGCTCTGGTGACTCCGCGGACCTTTTTTTCTGTGCTTTCAAGGGTTTACAAGATTCAAATGGTATCAAGCCAAAAAACCAAGTGGTATCCTTATTATCAAATATTCCAAACTTTGACCTTTACATATATATATGCCGACCGCGCAAAAACTTGGTTCTCGATAAAAAGATCATAAACTCTTTAAAATTTACGATAGTAAACCCCACAAATTCGTTTGGGCTTGGACAAGCCCATATATATGAGTTCACTATCGAATGAACATTATTCTGCATAAAATTGTCATTTGATTTTTATAAATCGTATAAAATATTTGTATAGGCCTGATGCCTTATTAAGGTTTCGATTTGCTAATTTGAGTCACGTATTACAACACAACTTCATAGTTTGCAAAATATCTGAGATGGCTTATTTGTAAATAAGCTAAAACACATTCAATATTCCTAGTGATCAGATTTGGGAAGACAGTGAAATTTTCTCGATTTTTGCCGGCCAATGAAAAGCTTGTTTTATAAGACCTACCAAAATGTTAATCTCTATCTTCTTTCTGACGTTTGACTGTCGTTTACAATAGAACTATAATTTGAGAAATTACTGTATTATCCGACTGGATCTTTTTAATTGTCTCATAACATGTCTCAAAAAAAACTCAGTAAATATCTCAAAAGTTTGACAAAATATTACGTAATAACTAATTCCAAAATTCTACAAACAAATCTAATTTCATGGCTTAATCCCATTTTGATCCCTAAAGGCTTTAATACAATGTGTTTAACGCAGAGTTAACTAAGCCTCCAGGCAGTACAAATAGTACCCCTGGACTTTCCAAAAAACTATTTGAGTTGTAAGGTACATATTCAGAGTTACTTTTATGGGGTAATTATTTACTATTTTATGAATTTTAATAATATTTCAACTTGAAGTAAAATCGATATAAGGAAAACCCAAAATGACCTTAACAAATTTGACACAACAGTCAGTAAAGAGTGAACGCGGGAAAAGTCGGATCAATAAATTGCAACACAAATGCGGTTGAAAATAAGACAGGAACAGCAAAACTTTTTCTCCTTCAGCTTTTTTTTCCTGGTTTTTTTTGTTTAAACTTTTCTTGTTTGTTTTCTGAATTGAAGTTTTTAAAAAACTTAACTTTCAACAGTCATATTTTCACAGGCTATAATATGAAAGTAATTTAAGAAAACAGATTTTTTTGTGGTCTGATTCCAGATTCCTTAACAAACGAATTTGTTATCAAAGTTTCCAAAAGTGGTACCCGGTTAGGATCATAGCCAATGACTATGAGCCATAGTTCGAATATTTGAATAAAGACAATATTACTTTTTATTATAGAAGTTCAGGGCAACGAGCAACACTTTTGAGCTTATTCAATTTTGTCAGAGCTCTGAATGCAATGAGCAACACCCGGAACTAATTTGAAAAATGGTAAAACAAACAAACCCTGGGACTTCAAATAACCAAGAAAAATCACTCGTGATGCGCCAATGAAATTTCGTATAAAAAAGCAGACCTTTGAAAGCTATTGGCAACACTTTCGGCCAAAAGCTTGCGGGTTGCACATTGTCATCAACTACTGTAGAGTAATTTTACAGTTAAATTCATCCTTCATCATGAGTCTTTTTGAACGATATTTCACAAAACGATAATTCACAAAATGATATTTCACAAAATATTAACATTTTTATATTTCAGTTGTCTAAAATAGACTTCTGCAAACTTCTCTTTATTTTTCCCGCCAAGTTTAATTTTCATAATCCTATTTCAGAAACCTTTGTTTGATTTAATTGTGACCTGTAGTAAACTGAGACTATAACAAAACTCACTATATACTATACAGGGGCATATTGCCGGCCCAATATTGCCACATTTGCAAATATCGCCAGAAAAACCTACCAAATTTCATCATTTTAGCTAAATTCTTGCTAGTGCCAATATATTTATTGCCGAAAGAGCCGATATCGCCCAAGTTGCGTGGGCATTTAAGGTTTATATTACAAATCACTTTGAGTGCGTCATACATGACGTCATGTTTCAAGAATGAATTTGCCCAATCTACTTTTTTGAATTTTGGTATTTTACTCTATTCAAACCTATTGTGAAAATCATTAAATATTGAAAAACTTTACTAATTATGACGTAATTCAAACGCCGATTAGGTTTTTATTTTAAAACAAATAAAATAATTTTTGCGTCATATAGCCGAAAATGCCAACATCGCCGAGAGTGCACTATATCCCCTATTCACAATTTTTTTAATATCCCGGCCCTACTACTTAAAAACACACAACCTTTCCTAATTAGGGCCGGGATATTAACAAAAGTTTGAATAAGGGATATCGCCGAATTTATTTGGAAAAACGTTCTACCCTGTATACAACAGTTGAATTATTTTTTATAAAGATGAAAAATTTTAAACTTTTAGAAAATTTAAAAGTTTGGTTTAGGCACCCAATTTTTTCAAACAAAGATACCTGCAATGCGAAGCAAATATCAAAGGTTTTACAAGATATACTTCGCTACGCTCAAATTTTGAAAGTATATTGCGTTATATATTCAGTTTGGCGGCCGAATTATTTTCAGTCGTGAAGAATTAAACTATATATTTGACTTTGTGATATCAAGTTACAATCTAATCACGGCAAAAGTCAAATTTAAATCGCACCTAAATCTTTTCTAACACCTCGGTTCTTTACGGGGTGACTGAGAATTGATTTTAGCAAGCTATTTTTGTATCTGTTCAAAAAATCTTTTCAATAAAGTTTTATTATTATCGAAAAAAGCTGAATTAAGATTTTATGACGCGGTGCACTGCGACGAGCCTTGTCTACCTTTTTTCTCTCGATTAGAATTTTAAATGAAAACTTACGCACAAACACAAAGAAAGATAATTCAAAAAATTTAGCGATCAATTTTGAAATTTCAAAACATAATAATTTGTCTTTATTTTGTTTTGATCAAACTTGATGTGATCTTTGTGCGAGGGAACCAATCAGCTTTTGCATCAAATGCGCGAAACCAGAGTCTGACATCAGATTTTTATATCAAACCTTTGTTAGTTTTATTTTAGTTTCTGAAATTATGATGTTGGATAAAATATTAATTATTTGCAGAGGAAAATGTGTTCGCCACGCAAATTCTCAGGAATTTAGCGGACATTAAAACTTGAAATAAATAATGAAAAATAAAAAACTTTCAAAGGTCGGTTACTTTTAAATGACTGCTTTTATTATCTCTGAACTTTTATAAGATCATCTCATGTGCTCACTTTTGAGTTTTCCATATTTTTTTTTTATTTTTTTCAAAATTAAATTTAAACCCACGCAATCAAATTTCCCACGATAACTCATGACTTAATCACCCAAGAAGCATGAGCCAATCACATTGCCGCTTTAAACACGTGATTGATTTTGAAAAATCCTCAGATAGATGTTTGATTTGCGATATTTTAATCAAATTCAATTTTTATTTTCGACGGAATATATGTAGAACTATATTCTTTAAAAATAATAAGTGAAAAATCAAGAAAAAGGACGCAAAATTAATATATCATTCAGATATAAGATATATCATATAAGGTATATAGATATAAATATAAAGATAATTTGAGATAGATATTCTGAACACATTTTCGTCACTTTCCCGTCGATGCTTAAATAAAATAGCGCAACATGTTGAAAAACTTTATTTATTAATTTAAGATATATAAGATAATCGCTTTTTAGCGCCACCACAGTGAAAAAATTTTGTTAAATTATTAAATATGTTTGGGCCGTCCAACTTTGTTTCCATAGCTAAACAGCATGAATATGTTACTTATTTATCATTCAAACATGATTCACACCGGAAATGTAAGTTCAATACCTTGAATATCAATTGAATCTCAATTTGTAGGAAGTATCCCTAGCTTTTAATTTCTAGCAACATATATCAGTTTATTCTCTATTGAGAAAACAAATACATACTATGTATGTAAAAAAGTATGTAAAAAAGTATGTATTATGAGAGTGACAGTCATTATGAGGGACTCAGTGACTCCAGCAACCAAATATAAAAACGAGAAAACTCAGGCTGTACGATACAATTCTCTATTCAAATGACATCATAATTATTCAAAACAAGCAGCATTTTGTGATATACGTATGTATTTGTTTTCTCAATAGATACGGTATACCGTATCAAGTTATTTCATATTACAAAATAAATCTTCTCTGCCCACACACTTTTTAAAATCATAAAAGATTTTCTAGATTCTGAAAAGTTTTAACTTTTGCAACGACTTTGAAATTATTTCTCAACATTTAAGGGATTGTGGTGCAGTAGTTATTTTCAACCACGGTCTCAAATTCGGTATTGTTTTTCTTGTATCCGACCATCCAGCACATGCGAAATTGATTGCAAGCAAAAAAAAGTTTTTTCCTATCGAATAACTAGTTCTAGAACATCGGATTTGCTTGCAAAAATAATTTATTTATTTACAATTCCACACATTGGATAGTCTCAAATTACAAAAAATAATAATCACAGCAAAAATTGAACTAAATGAAAGTATTTCAATATTATAATGTACAATTTTTGACCCTTTTTTATATTTCCATTTTTAGCCTAATCCAAATGTAATAATGCGCGGCAGTAAATCAGCATAAAATAGTGATTGCGAGAAATATAAACAAATATTAGAATTTTTAAGTCAAAAAGTGTAATGAGATAATCGAAAACGATTTATGAAAAAGGGAAAATAAATCGCATGTACCGTTCGTGAGTTATACTTTTTTTTGTAAAATAATGAACATTTTGCCTATATTTAACTAAAGCAAGGAATTTTCAAAAATAATTTTCGGCGAAAATGTATATTATTTCACAAAAAAAAGTATACCTCACGAACGGTACATGCTATTTCTTTTCTCTTATTCATAAATCATTCTCGATTATCTTATTAAACTTTTTTGACTAAAAAATTTTAATAACTTTCTTCATATTTCTCGCAATCATTATTTTATGCTGATTTAATGCGCGCCATTATTACATTGATTAGGCTTAAAATTGAAATATTGTAAAAGGGTCAAAAATTGTAACAATTATAATATTGAAAAACTTTCATTTACAGTAGTGTAATTTTTTGTAGTTATTTGATAGGAAAAAACTTTCTTTTGCTTGCAATCAATTTCTCATATGCTGAATGGTCGGATACAAGAAAAACAATACTAAATTTGAGACCGTGGTTGAAAATAACTACTGCAGCCACAATCCCACGGCTAAACTGATGACGGTAGAACATTTCCAATCAATGCAAATAAAAGATCTATCCTTGATCTCGCGATTTCATTTGACACTTCAGTACCACTCACACTAACCACTTAGTTCAACTCGGTTAAACACGAGTTCTCAACTTTTTTCAATGAAACAAGGATCCTAGGGTTTTCATCGTTTTTCTGTGGAAATGCCAAAAACGTTATTTTTGGATTATAAGAAGCTCAATGTGTCTTACATATCACCTTGGTTGTAGTTTTTCGAATTTCGGCCTGATTGGCTGTAAATCAACTAAAAAGTGCGCGAAAATGACAATTTTGAGAATAAAAAAGATAATTAGAAAATTTCAATGACACCAAAAGATTTCTTGGGTATGATTTGCTATGACCGATATCAGCAATTATGATCTGATTTTAACCACAGCGAATTTCAGAAAAAATTTAAAGTTTTTCATCAAAATTTTCTTTTGATATCTAGCACCGTATGTGTTTAAAATCAGACCATAGTTGCTAATATCGTTTCCAGCAAATCATACCCAAGGAATCTTTTGGTGGCATTAAAATTTTCCAATTATCTTTTTTATTTTCAAAATTGTCATTTTCGCGCACTTTTTAGTAGATTTACAGCCAATGAGACCGAAATTCGAAAAACTACAACCGAGGTGATATGTAAGACACACTGAGCTTCTTATATCGAAGAACCTGCCTAGTGTAATTTTTATATCAATCGTCTATGTTTTTATGTTGTTATTGACATAAAAATTACACTAGGCAAGATCTTCGATATTCCAAAAATGACGTTTCTGGCATTTCCACAGAGAAAGCCTTATACCAAAACGTCAAACACCATTTTTCGGCACATTCGACCCGATTGCGAGCCCTTGAGACAAAAATCAAAAAAATAGAACCAAGACACTAAAATTCAGACACTTTCCGGAATTTCACAAAATCTTAATTTCGTCAGATGAAAACCTTAGGATCCTTGTTTCATTGAAAAAAACTGAGGGACTCGTGTTTAACCGCGGTTAACCGAGTGGTTAGTGTGAGTGGTACTAAAGTGTCAAATGAAATCGTGAGATCAAGGATTGATCTTACATTTGCATTGATTAGCAATGTTCTATCGTCATCAGTTCAGCCGTACCAAGCCTCAAAAATGTCAAAAATCACTCACACCACCCCTTAATGCTTATTTAGCGACATGTTGTTTAATAAATAATTAAAAAATATTGATATTTTAAATAAATTTAAAGAAACCAGTTAAACACATTTTCACAAAATATGCTCAGCCTATCTGTACTTAACTGAACAATTGTTGTCTGTTTTTAAATTTACTCGTACATGTAATAGCTTTTATGTAGGTAGAACAAAAAAAAAGACTTCATGTTCGTGCAGAACAACACCGACCTTTTTTTTATGCTAAGAAAACTTATCTTCACATAAAAAGATGCCCTATATTATATAGCCTATATCCATATATATGTTGAAAAACCTTCGTGAATTCGAACAAAGTCACTTTACTGCAAAATCGACTGTAACTTACAAGAAGAAAATGAGAGATAAATTTTTTAAATAATTCAGAAAAACTTTTGGTCTTTTCAAAAACTCGCCAAAGCAGAAGCCTTCTATAATGATATTATGATAATATGATATTTTTCTGAAAAAATTAGTTTGAATGAATCTTCGAAAAATTTCCTATCTAATGGTCACTTTCATTTGTTTCTCATATCGACATGTTCCTCAAATTGTTATTAAAAAGTTTTGTTTATGCTAAAATTGACAATTTTCGTCATTTTGATTACCCTTAAAAACCATTTTCCGATTTGTAAAAAAATTTAAAATATGTTTTCTTGTCTAATTTAATCATGCGGTTTCCGGGGTCAAAAGTGACTTTTGAGCATTTTTATTTTTTAACCTATCAGCGATTGGTAAAATTTCGAAAAATTTTCTGAAAAAATTAATTTAATTGAATCTTCAAAAAATTTCCTATCAAATGGTTACTTTCATTTATTTCTTATAATGAGCTTTCCTGTAAATGCTAAATACCGTGCTGCTGTTTACACCACCAAATCATGGAATCGCCTCTAGCACCACATGTTGTCATCTTAGACCCATAGTTGCTAATACCTTTTCTACAAAGTTGATGCTTGCGCATCTTTTGAGTACCATAAATCATTGATTCAAATAATTCGAGTTTTTGGGCACCTACATTTTCGGTGCTACACCACGTGATCAATGTCGTACAGTAAATTTTAAATTTTAATCTAAAGCCGAATTTTATGCTCTACCCAAAAAAATAATTAAGCATTGAAAAAAAGATGTACATTTAGCTTTTTTTTGAAAAAATTTAAAAAAACGATATTTGAGATACTCAAACATCGCCACCGAGTAGTCGGAGCCGAAAAAATTTTTGGCCAAAATTTTAACCGTCAAAAACTGTGCTATACTCTGAAGTTTTCAAACTCATAGGACTTTTATTCGGTTGCTCTTTTTGCTCGGGAGGCCTATCTATATCAGAATATATAAACCTTGTTAGGACGAGCAGAAAAACACGGCAGTTTTTATTATTTTGATAAGGGTAGAAATTTTGGGTCGATAGTCAAATGGTAAAACGTAAAATGGATAAAATTGAGATTTTGAACTTTTAACCGGCAAGAACAAGAGTTCTATAGCATAAAATTCCAATTTTTTTTCCAAATCACTTTATTTAGATTGAATTCTCTCAAACAAACTAAAAATTATTTCCTTGCATAAAGGAATCAAAATATCAATTTGCAAAACATTTCAAAGAATGTTACCAAAACGGTTTTTTCATGATGTCATTGCATTTTGAAATTATCATCTTTGGCGCAAAAAAAATAATTTGATTCTACAGTAGAATTTCTACTTATGATTGGTTTTAACTTAGCGATTATCATTGAACATTTAAGCTTGGAATCTAGTCAAATTTTGATTTCTAGAACTTTTTGTTCACGTAATTTTAAGTTTAAAATCTTCAATTTATCCATTTTACGTTTTATCCATTTTACTTTCGACCCGAAAATTTTAATATTCCCTAGGTCACACTATTTCTGCATTTTTTGTAAACTTCAGACTCTGTATTTTTAGAGACTTTAAAACTTATTTTGCGTTAAAACTTTAGCCCTGAAGATGCATCAGCGAAACTTTGCAATTGAATAAATTAATAGTTTAACCCTTGGATTCATAGAGCCGATATATCGGCTCAAGCCTACCTAAAACCTTCTAAAGACGGCAAAAAATGTCACAGAATTGTTTCTTCCGAATACATTATAAAAATTTTTGCGGTGATTCCGAAAATATACATTTTTTGGATATTTGGTTCGAATATTACGGGGAGTTTATTTTTTGAAATTTTTTGCCGAATTTTTACTTCCGGAAAAATTATTTCGAAACTAGACATCAAATACAAATAAGAGATCAGTCAGTTTTTAGGAAAGTGTTTTGTGCAAACAAAACACTTAACAGTAAACTTTATTCGTATCTTGGGACAGATATTTTTCTTTGAAAGTGAAATTTCAAAATTTTTAATTTAAGTATTCCATGAAAAAAATTATTTAGTATAAAAATTAATAATCAATCAAAAATTGTCCACACTGTCACTTGATTACTATATAAAATTAACAATAATACTAAAAAGTTTATTTATCTGCTATTATTTGTAAAATTAGTCATTTTTCATATAAATTTGTGATTTTTTCATCATTTTTTTTTTACTTTTTCAAAAATTACTTTTGATTGGTGATATATATAGATCTGATCGGATTAAAGTGTGACGTATGGCATGCCATGGCAGATACTTGTGCGTTGGTACTCATAAAATTTAATTTTTGAAGACTACGATGAGCACGTATCACGTAATATGCTACACCTTGGTTTTCCAACTATATTTTCTAGAACTAAAAATCTAAATTCTAGCATTTGAAATGATTGATGCAAAAATATAACTTTTCAGCTTCCTATCGCAAAAGTTATTGGAGCTTCAACTACCTTGAGCTCTCTGTAAACAACGTTCAAAGTAGAGCCGATATATGGCGGAACTTTTTTTCTGTGATTCCAGGGGTTAAAGAAAACGTTTAAAAATCACACTCTTATTTTTTGCACTAAGTTATTTCCCATTTTCATGTCTTGAAATTCTCACCTCTACCCTAGTTTTATTTTTGAAAATAATATTTATCCGGTAACTAACTAAGTTGGGAGAGTGACTCGTATAGGTAGTTAGTAACTACTAGTTACTTGATAGGTATCTTGGTAACTTTGGACAGAGTGCATTTCCGAATAGGGTGTAACTTTACATAAGGTGTGTGTTTTCTGTGCGGAAGCACGTAAATGTCTACCTTGTAAAATATCGTATTAGATGCGCGATCTGGTTAAACTGTGATGGAATGGTGAGCACACTTACAATTTACTTTGGTATCGAATATTTTTTTTTAATTTATGTCCTATATATCCCCTATTCACACCTTTGTTAATATCCCGGCCCTGATTACGAAACATATTGTGTTTTTAAGTAGTAGGCCGAGATATTAACAAAAGTGTGAATAGGGGATATGTTATCTTTTCAATATTTCTTATGCGGTTTGGACGATATTTGGTCTCACGCGTTTCGTGATTAACTGCAGTGCATTTGCAATTTCTAAACTGCTTATATCGAAAAAATTGAAAAACTGATCAAATAATGACGTTATTTAAAATTTATAACATTTTTTAATAAAAAACTTCATTTCTGTCATTATATCGGATGTTTTTGGCAGAAAACTTTCGGCGGTATTGGGCTATCCCCTGTTTAATAAATATCAATTTCTCTAGCCTCCATCATGTTGAATCATTGCTTACAATAGTTCTCTAAAAGTGCGTCCAAGAATTTACGGAAAATATAAGTCACAGTGTAACTTACACTGCAGTGCACTGTGTCTAATAATTTGTATCAATCAATATAATTCAGCGGCGACTAACTAATATATATACGACTAAATTTCAGTCACTGAAATATCCAGATATCCTAAAGAATATTGTATTATTTGACGCAACGTAGACTACGATTTGTAAATTACTAATTATTACGAATTATTACAAATCACTATAGACAGGAAGTTTCTGTCAGGAACCTAATTATTACTGCAACTCTTTATACAGGAACCTGAAATCTCTGAAAAATATGATTTTTCATGCTTAACACGCCATTTGTTCAATTTTTGTTTAAAATGTAAGAAAAATTTATTTAGTGTATCAATTTAAGAACTCCTTATCATAATTAAAAGTATTTGATACAGAACCAGGGATTAGGATTGAACAAGTATTTTTATTTTTTACCTTTTCACAGCGAAGTTTCTGTACTGATAATAAAAACATATTTTTGATCAAATTTTGAAAATAAGATTATCTAGAAGCTCGAAAACGCTGAATCAAAATCACTGTACTCTGATAAAGATGTTTAAAATTCGAAAAAATATTAGATAACATCGGAATTAAGAAAGTTAATATTTCTATAAAAATGTAATGGTCCAATAAATATGTTCAAACATACAAAAATATTAACCTTTTTTCCAAGTAAAAGCAGTTTTTATCCTAGAAAAAGTGAACTAGGTTTAAATAATATTGCACAATAATTTTGATGAAAATTTAAGGTTAAAAAATTATTTAAATTTTTTACCTCGGGCAAGTTTCGAACCTTCAATATATGGTTTAAATTAACTTCAAGTTAAAACTAGTCTCTAAAAATACCGCTTTCATGCTCTGAAGGCTAATCAATTATTTTCAAAAGAGAAAATCACAGCCGATGTTTTTCTAGGTCAAAAATTTGGATCAAAATTTGAAGTTACACTAAAACCTCCTTTTAGGGCTGTGATTTTCTCTTTGAAAATAATTGATTAGCCCTCAGAGCATGAAAGCGGTATTTTTAGAGACAAGTTTTTAACTTGAAGTTAATTTAAACATATATTGAAGTCGAAACTTGCCCGAGGTAAAAAATTTAAATAATTTTTTGACCTTAAATTTTCATCAAAATATAGGCTCTTAATTTAATTTTTGCTTTTAAATTAAACCGCCTATAACTTTTAATTTACTGATGATTAAAATAATTCAGTAAAATATTCTAGAACTTCGAACCTCGAGCGCTAAAAAAACTTTTACGTGACATTATTATCTGCCAAAACCAGCAGGTTAATCAACTTCCACCAAACTACTGTTTTCTTATCAAAACTGATGTGGTGTAATCAGTCCAAATTTTTGAGCTAAAAACAAGTCCCAAAATACTATGAAGAATTCATAGCAAAGTCGCTATTGATTTATTTATAAAAAATCACTTGCACATATTTCAAGAAAAATATGGCGTTCTTGGTATGAATATATTTTGAATTTAGATATAGCAATATTCAAACAATTGGCCAGATCGCTCTTGACGCATTTTTTTCAAATTTTGACAACAGGCACCCCTGAGCTTGATTTAGCAAAAATACAAAAAATTTATTTTGTGTTTTCCAAGGTCATAGAAATTTTTTGAAAACATTTTTGAATTCTCCATGTTCGTTTTAGTCATAAAAGCTATAAACATTTGTATTTTTGTAAACTATTCATCAAAAATTTTTTTTAGAAGTGTACTGACTAAGTTTAATATCAGTAATGTTTTTATTAGTTACGGATGAAAATATAAGTTGAATACCCTACAAGTTGTTGGCTACAACCTCGTTGAGTCGCGAAATTATGAAAAACAAATAAATCAATTGAATAAACAGCCCTTAAAAAGAATCATCGGGTATCAGCCGGACACATCGCCCAGATTTGAATTTTGCGCAAAAAATAAAACTATGACTTTTTAAAATTTCGTTGTAAAAAAATAAATAAACAAATTTTATGTAATATAATCGTGAATTCGCAAAATTATTGTTATCTTAAACCGCGTGGAAGTAGTTTGATTGATTCTGAATTATTTCGGCATCCTGCAAAAATTTCAAGTATCGTCCCCTAATTGACCGCTCAAAAGAGAAATTACAACTCTTTCGAATCCGAGCCTTGTATTGGCTGCTCTTAAATAAGAGAGCTTGGTGCGTAGGCGCGAGAACTGTTTCTCTCGAATGTTTTCTATTATTTGGGTGTTAGAAAAAATTGATAAGGCATAAAATCATGTTTTTCGTTTTATTATTATAAAGGTAAGAATTTCTCTACTCGGTTTATAAAGCAATATCATGCGTGTATGCATAAGTTAAAGATTTTGGTGAGTTTGAGATCAAATAATAAATTATTATTGTTAAACATCTTATGGTCAACCTGATCTTACCTGATCTCTATGTTTTTTTCTCTTTAAATATTAATTTTTTGATCTTCGATTTAATTTTTTAGCAACTTTGATTTTTTTTATATCGGTTAGGCGAGTAACGATGAATATAAAACGGTTATAACTTAAAAAGTCTCAAGTAATATTTTTGTTTACGAGCTTTTGAGAAAAGCAACATAAGAAATAACAGTATCCCTTTATCACACTTTGGTTAGAATGCGTGGCCACTACTTCTTTTAAAGTTGTGGCTACGCATTCAGAATGGGCATTCAGAATGCGGCATTCTAACCAAAGTGTGATAAAGGGATATGTGAATTTTTAAAAGTCTGTGTGTTGTGAGTTCCCAAAAATTTCAATTGTTCAAAATAATTTATTGATAAAACAGTTTCATCGCTCGCAAAAATAACTTTGTTCTGACAGTAAAAAATATTATCGGTCGAAATGATTGATGAACCAATTGTTTATCAAATATTGAAGAAAAATTTTTGGCATTGTGGCTCCTAGATTTTCTGCAGTTTTTTGTCAAAAAAAATGCACCAAATCCATCGTACATCGCATATCAAGTCTATATAATCGACCCTTAAAAACAATAATAAATTCGAATTTTATCTTTAAAAATGTAAAAAAGGCTGTGACGATTGTTATCACGTTTTATTGCTGGTAATAAACACAAAAACATGTACAATATATTCTCAGCTGGAAACTTCATCAGGTCATTTTCACAATTAATTAAAGCTGAAAACCCGCCTTGTTAACTGCCAATTATTCATGAACAAAGTTTACATATTATTATGTGGACGGCCTCTGCTTCTTTGAGCACTAAAACCAATCGAAAAAAATTATCCCGTTTTTATTTGAAATGGTCCATAAAAAATTTATTTCGTTTTTTTATGAAGAAACTATCAAAGATTTATAAAGATGGCGATAAAAAATGTCGAAATAACTTGAGCTAATTAAACTTGACGCATTGAAGAAGTGAGGTCAATTTAGTTGCTTGTCATAGCTTACCACAATAATTAAAAAATAAATTTTTGGTCGAAAATCATTAACTTAATACAAAGCCGGATTATTGAACACTTTTTGAAGGGTTTTTGAAATGAGCTGCATTCAGTTTGCAGCATACTCCTCGCCTTAATGTTGACTGACTTCAGATGAACACCATCACCAGAGGTCGGCACATCTGAAATTTGTTTTGGATCGGATCGGTCCCATCAATTTTTTTTTGGATCGGATCGGGATCGGTCGCCTTAATTTTTATTTGTATCGGATCGGGATCGGATCGGTTGCCTCAATTTTTTTTTGGGTCAGATCGGATCAGGATCGGTCGCCTCAATTTTTTTTTGGATCAGATTGGGATCGGATCGGTTGCCTCAATTTTTTTTGGAATCAGATCAGGATCGGATCGGTTGGCTCAAAAAAAATTGGATCGGGATAGGATCGGAATTGGATCGGTTTCCATGAAAAGTTGATTTCCGTACATTGTTACCCCTCCGAGGCATATAGCCTTTTGAAAGTCACACAGAAGGTCACTTTAAATCAGCCATAAATGCCGGAAAAAATGATCGCAGAAACTTCTCCTTCTGATACATTTTAGAAATTCAACAATGTGAATCTAAAAATATTTACTAAAATGTTTTCGGTTACTAGGTTCAAATTTTATGACGAGATGATTGAAAGGCGATTTTTCGCTTAAGTTTTCGAAAATCAAACTCATTGAGGGGATTGTGGGTGCTTCCAGCAATTTGCTGGGGAAAAAAAGCCTTTTTTAAAACTCAAATATCTTTTGTGAGAATCGAGTGAACGTTTATTTTTCCAATTGTACCCGGTATATTGTAGTCCGTAACCTTGAAAAGTCAAAAATTGATTCATTTTTAGAAAATATTATCACATCACCTTTTAAATGCATAAAACCTTATTGCTGGTATTTCTTTCCATTGAAGTATACCGTCATATCCACGTTTCCAAAAATCACATAAGGCCAATATTATTGGTCAGAAAAAAATTCTCTACAATTGCAACCAAGAATATTTTATAAATTCATCTTAATTCGCCGAAAATTTTTTTTTTGAAAATTCCTTGCTATAGTTAAATATAGGCAAAATGTAGATTATTTTACAAAAAAAA
>SCLH01001331.1:0-22205 GCA_004367855.1 Oikopleura vanhoeffeni
CCAACATAATTAAGTAACCTCACTCTTCCTACTCTGTGTAATTTTCAGCGCTTTGTATGTGGGGTCTAAAGAAGATATATTTTAAAAAAAACGTTAGTGCCTAGAAAAAGCTCACCACAGGTGTGTGATGTACCAAGATGACTTTGAGATGTGTAATCGTTTAGACGAAGGCTAGATCTACAAACAAGTATCTAGAATTTCAACAACTACCCTAGATTGTTCTGCGGCGTGGGATTGAAAGGTACCAAAAAGCGACACCCACCCCCTTAAGTCATTAATTTAGGAATTTGATTTCAAGATTTTTCAGTCACAAATGAAAACCTATGAGAATCTAAAGCTTATGAGTTCCTGTGAAATAAGGTTTTTTAATCCGAAATAATTTTCTAAAATAGAACAAAAATTATGTGAAAATTAAAGACAAAAGCGAAACGTTGTGAAAAAAATAAAATATATTTCAAAAAGATCAAAATGTTCTTTCCTGACTGATTATAAAAACAATAACGACAATGGGTTTTTAACTCGTAGACTCGACTAAAATAAAAATGTTCTAGACTTTAAGTTAAATAATAAAGAAACAACGGAAAATGGTCACTACTTACCGGAAATCGAGTCTCCGAGTTAATGTTGAAAAATTAAACTGTTTACCCTTATTTAGCGACAACAAACCCTTTGAATTATTTTTGTGTGAAATATTGCATACAATTAATGAAGGTTTCACATAAATTATACGGTATAAGTTAATTTTGGATATATTTTATAGCATAATTTATGCTTATTTAAGCATTGTAAAAAAAAGTCGACCAAAAGTTTTGTCGACCAAAAATGTATACTCCTATAACCTCAAGTGAATGAATACAGTATTAAAATTTAAATCGATTATGATGACAGAGGTCTCATAATTATGATCAAATTTTTTGATTCTTCGAGATTAATCTTCAAATAAAACATGAAAGGGATTATGTTTTTAGTATTAAATTGGCAAAAAACATGACAGGCAGGTTAGGCCTGTACACTTGTACTTGCCTGAAATATAATATTTTTGATCACGTTAAGAAGCTTCCAGTACAAATTTATGAACATTTGGGGCTAAGCCTTTATCAAACTCAAATATCTTATACAAGCTTTACCATTTCCTATAGAATTGAATATCCAATTTTTGAGGGGGGGGGGGGTAAATATGCCAATTTGCTTGTACAAAAAACTTCTTTCGCTTACTTAATTGAACAAACAAAATATCAATCCTGGGTAAATTGGATCTTAAAAATCGATTACAACTTATAAGAAGTCAATATTAGTACGCTAAAAATTTTTTTCAGAGTTTTATGAAGAATGCACGTTTCACGGAAATCAGCTTCGAAATAGAATATAAGTAGCAAAAACGAATTCTTTATGAAAAACTGAGCAAGAAAAATATGTTATTTTATCAGATCATTGATCAAGAAAAATCAACGTAAGATGACAAAAGCTTCAGTCTGTAGTAAGGTTTGTATTTCGCGCCATTATTTTCGCGGGGGCCCTAAAAGCGCCTCCAGTGACTGTGATGCGCACCTCCTTCTTTCGCTCACTGGGTGTCTTTTAAGGGAGTGGGTGTCGCTGATTTGAGCCTCTTCCAAGGTCATTTCCCGCCAAACTAGCAAAGGTGATATTCAAAAACATTTGTAACTAACAGAACGAACCTTCACGGTAACTTTAAACTTAACAGTAATCTGATACAATCCCACCTACGCCGACACCTACGCTTTTAAAAAGCTTCCTAAAAAGACACGCAGTTAGTGCCTACTCCTTCAATTTACATCATTTTTTATTATTTTTTTGTGTCACGCTCCGGAAAAGAATAATGCAAAAGCGCTTTTGTTTTGAAATTTTGCTTTCAGCGGCCAAAAAAGCCAAAAAACAAAATCTAAAATTATTGATTTATTTATGATTTAAATTGAAAGTGCGCTAATTTGTTTTCTTTTGACGCTACCGAGTTAAAAATAGCACCAATATCCTTAAAAGTGTTTGTATTTACGGAAAAAATTATTTTGAAGCATTTTTTCTAGTTTCTTAATTTTGTCAAAAATTAAGGCTCAAAATGAAAAGTTGACGTGGCCTTCAAGAGACCCCAAATAAAATTTTCGATAAAAACTCTCTAATAGATTGTCAAACAAGGTTTGTGCTTTCAGGTGCAGTATGAGCCGAAAGTGTATCTTCTAAACTGGTGGATGAGATAGCTTTTGCCTGAGCCTCCCAAACTGACCATTTCGAACAATTTGGCTAAAAATGAAAATTTGACATGGCCCCCAAGAGACGCCGAAGCAAAATTTCAAAAAAAANTTTTTCGGCATATTCAACCATATTGACTGGACCCTATGGAAAGAGGAAAAAATAGCCTCCATTACAAACTTAAAAGTTCAGACAAGCTTTCCGGAATGTTTCACCAAAGAATCTCAAACTTTCCAGATATAAGCTTTAGGATCCGTTGTTTCTTTAGAGAAAAAAAGACTGGAGGGACTCGTGTCTTAACGCCGTTAACCTAGATGGATTTGAGAAAAAATGTTACTGAATTGTCTAATGGATCGCGAGATCAAAGATAGCATCTTGCATATGTTTGATGAGAAATATCTTCGGCCGTCAATGCAGTTAAGCCGTACCAGCTACTCCAAAATGTCTAAATTCACTCAACCAACCCCTCTTAAACCGAGTATGCTCAGAAATTTCCTAGACAATAGCATCTCTTCAACTCTTCCTAACTCATGTATGGCTTTAATATATTACACGAGTACTAGAACGTTGGGAAAATTTCGTAAATGTGTAATATAGAATTATAACTTATCTTTGGGCTGGGCAAGTTTATGGTGCGACATAGCTAGATCACATATTTGAAGCTCTCTGCAGACATTGTTCGGCTAGATTAAAAAAATTTATGAGAAAAACGTTTTCGTTAATGTTTACGAAGAAATGTAATTTTCTCACCTCAAATTTACTTTTTCATTAAAAAACGTAAATTGTTCTCGTAATTTGATAATTTGAAAGAAATTATAAACTGTGAGATTTTTAGTTTCACCATATCAATATAAACAATACCGCCTGGGAATTTTGAATTGGTAAAAAGAACTTGCATCGAACTTAATACTTTGCGGCTTACGTAATTTAAGCAGCAAAGAGTTCTCTTGATTCGTATCGCGCGAGATAAAAAATATATATTACAGAAAAAAAAGTGAGATTTTTTGAGTTAATGATTTTAACAAATTAGATGTTTGAGTATTTCTCCCGAGGAGTCTAACTTAAACGCAGCGCATCCTTATTTATCGTGACCCTATTTTTAATTCGTGCTGCTCCCGGATTTTATATACGTTTTCCTTCTTACTTAGTATATGTTTTTCGCAAAATTATGTTTCAAAAATAACGTTTGTGTGCTCGCAATTGACCACTAAAAACTCTTTCAAAATACAGCGTATTGATTGGATAGCCAACTTCCTCTTCAGTTATACTCCTCCAGCTTTCTTCTGCCCTACTTTCGAAAATCACTCGACAGCACATTTATTTTCTATTTCGAAAGATTGTGAGACCTTTCTTCACTTAATTCTTTTCCCGCGCGGTACTTTATTTTTAAAAAAATAAGAAAAACCTTTTTTGCTTGGAAATTTTTTTCATACGGTGACCGGTGAAAATTTCATATTTTTTGGTTTGTTTTTCCGAAAATTTGACAAGAACACCAGCTATACAAAGTTTTCGTGTTTAGTTCGAGAGCTCCGAGGCTGTTTGCAAAAAAAATTTTGAAAAGTTAACCGGAAGGAGATAGATTTTCGCGAATGAAAAATTTATTGTTCCAAAAACGGGATTTAATGAGACCGGATATTTTACTGTATTTATTAATAGTGTGTGAGTTGTGAAGTGTGATCAACAAAAAGCTCACGCTTACAATTATTGTGTGTGTGTGAATACTAATTTATTAACAGGTTATTATTAAAATTTCGGTTTATGAGGGACACCCAATATCAAAATAAAAACATTGGGAGGCCGTAGATTTTCCTTTCTGCCGCTCTAAGGTGGGCCTTTTGGTGCCGGAGTGTGATGAAAGAGCTGTGATGTCATACATAAATATATAGTTGTTGCATACTGTTTTTTCGCACAGTATGAAAGCGCTCAGCTTTTACAAACTGGCTAATCTGAAATGATACGTGCTGCGTTGTGAAGCCGTGTCTCGCTAATTTTATTCGAGAATATTTTCAATTGTGATGTGGAGGCAGGGATGACCCTTAAGGTGTATGTGGTTCCTAATTTGACATATTCTCGATAAAATATTAGCCAAACAGGCTGCTCAGGAATTATTAGATTTTCCAGTTTGTAGAACTAGCCTTCATCTGTTCGTAAAACATGTGTCAAATTTTTTTTGCATGCATACACTCCCAGACACATAAGCGAGACAGTGGGAGACCTAAGGCATAACGGAAATCTTATCTCCGTCCAGGGTTTATTTTGAAATAAACCTTATTTTAAACATAACCTGATATAATTAGTATTTAATAACTTCTGAGGAGCGCTTTTGTTCGATAGCATTGTATTGTGTTTCGTAAAATATTGCATTATAACCACCGTTTTTTTGGACTATTCTACGGACAAAATCTGATCTCCTCGCGTGAGTTTGTCAAAGTGAGCTCAAATTTGTTTGCAAAGGTAAGCTCGAAACAAATAAAAGCTTCTGAGGGCGTTTTGTTCGAAATTTTCGGACCTCGAAACCAAATCTGAATTTTTCAAGGTCAGCTGAAAAAATTTTGAAAAAAATGTGTGCTGTGTGTGAGTGAGTGTTGTGCGAGCGTAGCTCAAGAAAGCTGGAAAACACTGAAGAGAGGGGTGTGGGGGCTTGAGCGGTCAATTTCGAAATTTTGAAGTTTTAAGTGTGTGCGAGAGAGGTGAGGAGACAAACGTGTAGTTTTGTACTTTAATGGTTGAGAAAGGAGAGAGTAGCGTCGAGAAAAAAATCGAAAAAAACTTCAAAAATTTTCGAAATTGTTTTTGTGGTTGCTGGTATTTGGGGTTGGTGTTGGTGTGCTTTTAAAACATAACGATTGGATTTTGGTGCATTTTTATAAGCATAATAACTGTGATAAAACTGTAGGAGGAACGACCATACTTAAGGGGTCAGTCTGTTCCATTCGCTGATTGTGGTAGATTGTGCTGGCGGTACTTCTCATGTTGTGTGATGATGCGCGGATGATATTTTTTTTTTGAAGTGTGTGTGACAGTAAAAGAGAAGTATTAAGTGTTCCGTAGACATTTGTTGTATAAATGAGGTATGTGAGAGTAGAAATCGAGTTTTTAAGTGCGGTAACAAATCGTAAATCAGCGAAGTGCGAGAGAGAGAACGATTTTTGAGAGGATGTTAATTGTGGTGCCCAGGCGAGGCCAAAAAACTCGGAGTGAGCGGAGTATCGATGATTTTTATTTGCTAAAAATCATCAAAAATTGCGCGAATTAGCGAGTGCGATGAGAAGAGGTGTTGATATTTTATTACTGTGTGGAATTATAATTTTTGTTTTTGAAAATGTTCTCAAAGTTGAATAAGTTCTCTACATTTCCCAAGGTGTTGAGGAGAGGCGTCAGTTTTGTGATGTGCGTGGTGGCGAAGGTTACATAAATAAGAATGATCGGAAACGTCCGTAGAATTGACTATTTTGCTAGTGATTATTTTGGTGTAGTTTTTAAAAAAACTTAAAGTCCATGCGTCATCTGTTGGTTTGCGTCTAAAGCGACCACCCTCTAGTAAGTGAAATATGGCATAAATCTCATCTGTCCTTACAGACGCGCAACCACGAGTAGTACTAAATAAGATACTGCTGAGGGCGCGACGAGAGGTCGTGGGGTGGTCCGAGGGTCGGTGGCTATTGCGCGGAGCATAGATTCAAAAAAGCTCGTCTCAATAACAATCCACTCATCTTGTGGCGTCGAATTTGAGTCGAATTTTAGAATCAATGAAGGGTTAATTCAGACCAGATCGAAATGTTTTTAGAAAAGATCGAGGAAGTGTATTCGGACGAAGAAATAACAGATCTTGAACTATGATGTAAAAAATGAGGAAAATTCTGATGAAAAGAAAATCAAAACTGAGGTTTTGAAGAAAAGAATTATTCGCCGAGACTCTTCAAATTATTGGAACAAAAAACGCAGGGGAACAATCAAGAAAAAATTGAATCGGGAAAATGAAAGTAAAAAATTAAATGTATTTGTTGCTTTTGAAGAATTGAGATTGTATCATCAAGAACTTTAAACAAGAAGCCTCAAGTATTAAAAGAAATTGTCTTAATGTCTTGAATAATAGGTTATTGAAGGGATTCTGTGGCTTGAGCATACATCCATAAAAAACAACGCTTAATTATTATTAATATTATTCAGTGAGTTTTGATTTGGGAGGCATTAAAAGTTAATTAATATTGGGAGGCGTTTGTCTTCTAAGCAAGCATTTTAAATAGTGAGGGAAGAAAATGAAGTTTAAAAAGTTGATATTTTTTGACGCGAGAATGTGTGTAGAATTTCCATAATTGAACGAAATTCATTCCTTTTTTGGGGTTGAAACGGGCAGATTGTCGACGCCTAATGAGTTTCTCTTTCGCTAGAGGTAGCCTAACTTTTTGAACAATTGATATAGTGGTCCAAAAGGTAATAATTTATTGTGGTATACCTCGTTTTTACTTATGGAAGAAAATAACACTACTGTCATGTCTGAGGCTATAAGCCCACCTATGCTGTGTGTGAAATTCGCACGGATTGGTCCTTATAGCCAAGACATGACCCAGTACCTTTAATCTAACTAAACTTATAGCTTCGATAAGTGATAGAATGGCTGAAGTTAGACAGACACTAGAAAATGTCATAAATGTTGCTTGGAATTGTTTATTTTTTAAATAGGGTTTTCTCAGTTATATTTCTATTGTGTCTGTATAATTCAACACAACCTATATCAATTTAAGCATTAAAAATGAGCCTATAAGTTTAATTAACTAAGTTACTTTTTGAGGCAATAAATTATCTTAATAACGTTTTTTTTTTGGTTAACCCAGCCCTTTGTCCCCATGCCATTTCTTTACATAAAAACTGAATTTGACCTCCTGGTGACGATATATGACAAAAAATATTTTGCCATACAATAATTTTCATCAATAAAGCTTGTTTACGTTAGATGGTGACAAATAGCGAATACGCGTATGGGCAGTTTTCTCAGAAGTCGAACTTTTTTAAAAATTTACCGGTCAATTTCCGTTAACCCGACATCCGTCGAGAAAATCAATTTAATTTTGGTTCTTTTAATTTCCTCCTCTCGCGTTTGGTCTGTTAGCATGAGAACTCCTATTTGGGAATATCTGTTTGTTTAGATTAATGGCGATGGGGACAAAGAGGTGGCCAGCCGGTAACTTAAAAAGCTAGATCCTTAGCGTCTCCTTCTTTTTTTCAGCATCTCGACATCACACTGTCAGAGATGTTCTCGGAGCATGGTTCCATCTAGATTCCAGAAATTTTTAGCAAATGTTTCACGACACGACCAAAAAGTTCTTACCGTAATCTCGACCGATCGTTTGTTACAGGAACCATGATTTCTTTCCGCGGCGGTTTAAATCAAGCAATATAGTCCAGTTCTCGAGAAACTTCGGGTTTTTAATAGTTGACCGATCTCCTCACCGGGTAACGCATAGTTTCCTTAAGGAGTGGGTGGCGCATAATTTTTTGAGCCTCGAATTGTGCTAAGGCCGGTCACATTATACATCAGCTCGGAGGACTAGCTTGTTAAAAGGTGAAATTATTTTACCAAAAAAACATTATTGTTAACTAACAGGACATCCTAACTCTTTTCGCGGTAATATTTAAACCTAATCAGTAATCTCATTTACAAATCCCACTCATATTCGCCACAACCTACGAGTTTTATAAAGTCCTTTTAAGTAGAAGCCGACGCAGTTAGTTGACTCTTACTCGCTAATCAATTTTTCATCAGTCTTTTATATTTTTTTGTGTCATGGCGTCCGTGAGAATGTGCCTTACGAACTTACATCGTCAAAAAGCGCTTTTGTTTTTAAAAATTTTGCTTTTCAAGCGTTTCTATATTATATATAATAGCGCAATATAACAAAAAAACATTTAAGATATTTTTGAACTCAATTCGAATTGCGGTTAGCTCAGGACTAACGTTTGAAAATCAGTAAAACCCGTCGGTTACCCCCTTAAATTGACAAAATATTTCCAAGTATTTTGTTGTTCACTTTCACTTAGAAAAAAGAGTCAAAAACTGTTTTTAAATGACCACCTGTTAAAAGTTGGAGCAAGACAACGGGGCCCCAAGGGTCGAAAAAACGTTTAAAGTCGATGAGGCGCTGCAGCGCCTCACGGGCGGCTGAAAGTTAACTAGAGCGCTCACTTAAAAACTAAGAAAAATTTTGGGACGTTGATAATGGGCAAAAAAATAAAACTGCCTGGAAAAACAGCCTTTACTGGATTTTTTTTGAGATAAGTATTCTAGAAAAATATTTTATCCACGTCAGACAAACTTCTTATAATTTTTATTTCATGGGACAAACTTTAATTTTTCAAATTAAATTTCTCAAAGTGATTTCATGCAATATTGTAATCATATTTTTGCACCACTGACTATTTGCAAAACTTTCTAGAAAATTAGTAAAAATCCAATTCTTGAAAATGTCTTTAAATTAACGAAACAAGTTTGAATAAAAAATGCCATAATTATTAATTATTCGGACGAATAAAACTGAAAATAGCACCTTACTTTTAATTTGGCTTGAAAATGCCGCTTATTGGCTCCAAGATTTGAGTTGTATGAAACAACTTGTATAACTTATTCCGAATAAATTTTCACGATGTTATTACAAATAATTTAGATTTAATGCTTGTTCGATTACAAAGCGGCAATTATGGTACTTTTTTATAGAAAAACTTTACAGTATAACAGTATCTCAAAAAACCACGCAACTTTGGATCTGTGGTGGAAAATACACAAAAGTGAACTATGATTTAGATTTTAGTTTGCTGTGATTTTCCAAACCCACAGATAAAACGCAAAAATAGGTGTTATAGGCTTAGGATACCGCTAATTTGGTTTTTTAAAAATAAATTTCGAGTCATTTTCTTACCATTAATGTATAATTATCCGGCTTAAATTTTGCTCCTTGATCAGTTTGACTTATTTATTAGTCACATTATACTGTATTATTCATACATGGAAAATTACAAAACTTGAAACTAAAGTGACAATTCAGATAATCGAAATTTCAATGTTTTTCTAAATTAATCAATCAGAGGCTTTAATTAAACAAGTCATTAAAAGTTCGAAAATTTTGAGCAAAATACTTTCCGGCAAATATTCGATGAAATTAGGCTTCTTTGACATTTTAATTCACGCATTTTTTCTAAAACTCTGGTCAATTAATGTGCCGTTATAAATAATTAAAATATAAAAATTTTAATTTTTTTATTGTACACATGGAATTCTTTTGGGAATTACTGTTTTAATAATAATGTACTGCTAGTACGAAAAGAGGTTTCCAAGACAGAATTTTTCTGTTTTCTAAAAATGGTCTCCAAGCTTTTTTTGATAAAATTTTAAATCGTAGATATTGTTCGGACCAGGGATAATTCGAAGTTATTTTTTTATACAATTCAGTTGATGTGAAATTCTTATAGAATTGATGAAATCGTGTAAAAAAAATTTACTTTATTATATTGTACCAACCAATTACCGCGTTCGATTATCTTGGGCCCATCCTCGAGTTACGGTTTCCCGGTTTCTACATTTTCTGCAGTTATTATGTCATAAAAAGGCAACAAATTAATTGTTAATGTTTTGAAAGCACAAAATAACCCCAATAAGAACAAAAAATATAATTGTTTTTTTTTCAAATAACGTTTGTTTCAATTTGACCCGTAAAACTTCAAAATTCCAGATTGACTTAAGCCAATTTTCTCTTCAAGGTTCCCCCATCTTTCTTTTGAGCGTACTTTCGAAAAAATCGAAGCACATTTTTTTCAGGAAATTTTTTCACGTGACCTTGAGAAATTCATTTTTTGAGGTTGAGGTCGAAATTTAACAAAACCGCTCGTATGAATCTTTTTTTGTTCTGAGGTAGCTTCTGCAAAAATTATCACTGTCTCGCTTATGTGTCTAGGAGTGTATGCATGCAAAAAAAAGTTTGACACATGTTTTACGCAAGATGAATGCTAGTTCTACAAACTGGAAAATCTAAATATTATCCTTGAAGCCCTGTTTGGCTAATATTTTATCGAGAATATGTCAAATTACAGCGTGAGTTATTTCGATTTCTCCTCTTTTTTACCCAGACGGTTAGACAGCCAAAATTGCCTATACTTTGCTTAATATTTTGGCTGTCTAGCCGTCTGGGTAAAAAAGAGGAGAAATCGAAAAGACTCACGCTGTAGGAACTGGGATTTTTAAAGCAGCGGCGTCACCTAAAATCAAGCGGACGCTCATTAGTAGATTTTTTTTCCATTTTTCGCTTAAATTTTTATAAAAATGACGAATAATTCAAAAGATAATACCATCTACCATTTTCCCTCAACCGTAGAGTGATACATTATTTGACGTCTTACCATTAACGTGTAATTATCCGGCTTAAATCTAGAATTCTCATCATAACTCCATGAAATATTGACGCCGCCCAAAACTTGCTCTACATCCACTTTTATCGGCTTTAACGGTCTAGCCGCGTCAAGGGAAATTGTGGAAGCTTTAATAATAGCGGGTTCAGTCCCCTGTCCAGCACTGGTTTGGGCATACAGCTCAATTGTGTAATCATATTCTGGCTCGAGCTTGGCAATGTCCACCCGAGATTTATTAATGCCAGAAGAATCACCAGACGAGTCGTATCGCTCGATTTTTCCTTTGGTTGGTTGCTTCGGGATACCAGTGATTTTGTAGACATACCCTTTAATTTTAGATGAGACAGATAGACGTTGAATTACAATTAATAAAAAGTTATTGAATGTTCAAACATTTTAAACAAACAAAATATAATTTTATGGTAAATCAGGTCTGAGTTTTACCCAAAATTCGTTTTTTAAAGAAATAAGATAAAAAATTGAATTATGAGTGACAAACTGATCAGAAAAATACGTTTAAAATTGGTATCTCTTTCACAGACAGAAAATATGTTTAAAATTGGTATCTCTTTCACAAACAGAAAATATGCTTATTATTCTTTTTTATGAAATTAATACATTCTTTTTTGGACAAAATATGCAATAATTGCATGGCAATTTTAAATTTCTGGCAAAATTTCAAATTGAACGTCGTTTTGCGCTTGAAAATGAAATAAATTTGATTAAAGCTAGCTCTGTTCCAGCTACAAATTGATCACAGTGAAATAATGTGAAACTTGCACATACGATCTTCTTTCAATTTGTGCCATCATTCAACTTGGCAAAGACTAAAATTAAGAAACTGTCTTTCCGATTTGAAATAATATATCGGCATTAATCGATAACTACTTATTTTCAGGGGATGGTCAACTAAGAAGTTCGGCACCTCAGGTGTAGGGTGGCCGAGGAATTTCGCCAACTGCACTGTAGCCTTTAAAAGTGAATTTTACATCTTAAAATTTTGAAAACTAGACTAATATGAGCATAAAAAAAACATTGGCAAATATTAAAAAGGTGGCACTTATAGGGATCGACCTCTTAAGCAGCTTTTAAGGTTAATGCATTTTTTTGGCTTTTTATGGCAGAAAGTTTTTTGAAATTAATCATTTGATAGAATTTTTCAAGGCGATTTTTTTAAGATTATGAACGGCCACCCTA
This sequence comes from Oikopleura vanhoeffeni, assembly GCA_004367855.1. NCBI lineage: Eukaryota > Metazoa > Chordata > Appendicularia > Copelata > Oikopleuridae > Oikopleura > Oikopleura vanhoeffeni. The sequence continues at coordinate 11,800 of SCLH01001331.1, forward strand.
CTCAGGTGCTTCTAGAAAAAAAGTTATGACATTTAAAAAAATATATTGATTTTTTGAAAATTGTGAAATTTTTCAAAATGTTTCTGACTCTGAAATGAAATTGAGGCAAAAACCACAAAAACAGAGCCTAAAAATTTGTTTCTCCCGCCTTTGGCTTTGGAAAAATGTATGCTTGATCTTAATTGTATGAAGTTCATACTATGAACGTTGTAGAAATCAATCTTATTCCCGGTGGGTCCCCAAATAATTTTTTTTGGTTTAATTCAACTTTCTTGCAATTGAAGCAAAATTAAAAATAAATGGGCTTCCAGATTCGACCGCAATTTGTCTGGCGTGGACGAACCAGATACAACTTATTGCAATCGCACGAACAACTGCATCCCTTTTGAATGATTTTTGGGACCATTTTTATTCGAAGTGGACATCTATTCTGCTCATAAAATATATTTCAAATGTCAGAAATCAGGTTTTACAGAGTTTACGAACCCGTTAACTAGAAAAAAACTGGAAAAACGTTTGTGATCAATAACGTCAAAAATTTTATGATCAGACGAGCATTTTTCTTGAATTTTCGAAGCTAAAAAATTTTTTTAAAGAAAAGAACATTTTCTTTCAATATTTAGAAAAATTACAAAAAAGTATTTTGTTTTGATTTTGCAGGTAAAAATTGTTTTTAAAATAAAATAGCCCTGTTTCTGGATATTTCAAAAGTTTTTAAATCTGTTTACTTTGAGATATATTTATTGGCTCGTCTAGTTCCATACCTGTAATAATTCCATTTGGTTCTTTTGGCTGAATCCAGGCAATATTTAGTCGATCTGGCCAGGCCTCTAACATTTTCAAATTCAGGGGTGGCCCTGGGATATCTTCCTTGGTTGTGATGGGAATAGCCTTGCTATAAGTTCCCACACCCGCACCATTAACCGCTGCTACTCGGATATAATAAGTTCTTGCGGGTTTCAGATTCTTTAAGGAAATCGAGTTTGTCATTCTTGAAATTTGGGTTTCTCCACCGGTAAGGGTGTCCCACGATTTTTTCTGGCTGCCTGAAGTGGGATAGGAAATCAAAAAGTCAGACGTAGTCTGAAAGACTATAAAAACTATCAATTAATGTTGTCTATGGAAAATTCTATGTCGAAATTTTTCTGAATTATGATAGTAAAATAATGATCAAAATTGACAATTTTTTAAACGACAAGAAGTCCCAAAATTATTTATAACTGGGAAATTATTAAATTAAATAAGAGTTATACTTATAAATAAGGTAGGCTATAACTATAGGTTATAACTACACCACTTTTTCAAACGTTCTGACACCTATGATTTGAAATGATTTTATCGTAAAAATTACTTCATTTTAGCTTTTTTGTAATTTTATCGTAAAAATTACTGTCATTTTAGCGTTTATTAAGGGTATCCCGGTTCCTACATTTTTTGCAGTTATTATGTCATAAATGCAACAAATCAATGTTTATGTTTTGAACGCATAAAAAACCCAAATGACAACAACAAATTTTTCGAAATTTTGCGTTTTTTCAATTTTTTCTAAGTATTTTTCTCAAAATTATGTTCAAAAATAACTTGTGTCAATTTGACCACTAAAACTTCGAATATCGGGTTGACGTAAGCCAATTTTTTTTTCAGTGTTTTCCCCAGCTCTTTTGAGCCTACTTTCAAAAAATCGAAGCACATTTTTTTCGGAAATTTTTTCACGTGACCTTGAAAAATTCATATTTTTTGTTTGGGGCCGAAATTTGACAAAAACCCAGCTACAAAGTTTCTGTTTTGTTTAGAGCTAGCTTTTGCAAAAATTTGAGTAAATTTTGAAATTTAACCTAGGAGGAGATAGATTTTCCGATGAAAAAAGTCCAAAAACCGGTATTTTGGACCGGTTTTTTACGTATTCTAGAATAAATATAGCACTTATCGACAAAAGCTCACCTACAAAGTTTTGTATACTAATTATACAGGTTATGTTAAAATTTGGGTTTATTTCAAAATAAAACCTGGGAGGAGATAGATTTTCCGTTTTGGCTTAGGTGGCTTTTGTGCCGCTTATGTGTGAAAGAGTGTGGTCATACAAAAAAGTTTTGACAAATTTTTTTCTCAAGTTGAAGGCTAGTTCTACAAACTGGCTAATCTGAATAATCCTTGAAGCCGTGTTTCGCTAATATTTCATTCGAGGAATTATGTCAATTTAGGGACCGGGATACCCTTAAACTTTATGAAAATAAGCCAATAAAACTGTGATTTTTAATTAATGGTCTTTCAAAATAGATGTATAGGTTATAACTTATAGCCAAAAATAACTTAAAAAAAATCTGATCTGTTGCGTAAATTACAATTATTGTAAAGACATTTTTATTTTTTCAACCCAAGCCTATTGTATCGCCAACTTTGTACTTAACAATGTATTCCTTTAGTTTCCCTCTGAGTTCCTCTTGTGGCAATTCATCCCAAGTAAGTGAAATAAACGTTTTTCCGACACCTTTTCCGCTGTTAACGGCTAGATTTCGAGGAGCGGAATTTGGCTTATCCTCCCCTGTAAATATGATTTTTACACCTTTTTTATATTAAATAAACATTATTTATCAAAAAAATATGAAAGATGTTAACCCATAGTTGATTTGTTAGAGAAAATAAACGAAAAAATTCTTCATTATAAAATTTTCCAATAATTTAAAACTATTTTGAAATTCAAGTTGGACGCGCTTCACAAAATAACTAAAATTAATGATTTTTTAACTTTATCAAAAATAATAAAGCTAAATCGTGTGCCACGTGCACGCCCTTACACAATGTGTAGATGACTTGTTCTCAAACCTTGGTTGCGCCTTTAAATGCTGGACGCGCCAAAATTGCGCCATGTCTTGACGTGTCATGAAGCGCGTCCAACTTGAATTTCAAAATAGTTTTAAATTATTGGAAAATTTTATAATGAAGAATTTTTTCGTTATTTTCTCTAACAAATCAACTATGGGTTACATCTCTCATGTTTTTGATAAATAATGTTTTATTTAATATAAAAAGGTGTAAAAATCATATTTACAGGGGAGGATAAGCCAAATTCCGCTCCTCGAAATCTAGCCGTTAACAGCGGAAAAGGTTTCGGAAAAACGTTTATTTCACTTACTTGGGATGAATTGCCACAAGAGGAACTCAGAGGGAAACTAAAGGAATACATTGTTAAGTACAAAGTTGGCGATACAATAGGCTTGGGTTGAAAAAATAAAAATGTCTTTACAATAATTGTAATTTACGCAACAGATCAGATTTTTTTTAAAGTTATTTTTGGCTATAAGTTATAACCTATAATCTATTTTGAAAGACCATTAATTAAAAAATCACAGTTTTATTGGCTTATTTCATAAAGTTTAAGGTATCCCGGTCCCTAAATTGACATATTCTCGATGAAATATTAGCGAAACACGGCTTCAAGGATTATTCAGATTAGCCAGTTTGTAGAACTAGCCTTCAACTTGAGAAAAAATTTGTCAAAACTTTTTTGTATGACACACTCTTTCACACATAAGCGGCACAAAAGCCACCTAAGCCAAAACGGAAAATCTATCTCCTCCCAGGTTTTATTTTGAAATAAACCCAAATTTTAACATAACCTGTATAATTAGTATACAAAACTTTGTAGGTGAGCTTTTGTCGATAAGTGCTATATTTATTCTAGAATACGTAAAAAACCGGTCCAAAATACCGGTTTTTGGACTTTTTTCATCGGAAAATCTATCTCCTCCTAGGTTAAATTTCAAAATTTACTCAAATTTTTGCAAAAGCTAGCTCTAAACAAAACAGAAACTTTGTAGCTGGGTTTTTGTCAATTTCGGCCCCAAACAAAAAATATGAATTTTTCAAGGTCACGTGAAAAAATTTCCGAAAAAAATGTGCTTCGATTTTTTGAAAGTAGGCTCAAAAGAGCTGGGGAAAACACTGAAAAAAAATTGGCTTACGTCAACCCGATATTTCGAAGTTTTAGTGGTCAAATTGACACAAAGTTTTTTTTGAACATAATTTTGAGAAAAATACTTAGAAAAAATTGAAAAAACGCAAAATTTCGAAAAATTTGTTGTTGTCATTTGGGTTTTTTTTATGCGTTCAAAACATAAACATTGATTTGTTGCATTTTATGACATAATACTGCAAAAAATGTAGGAACCGGGATACCCTTAATAAACGCTAAAATGAAGTAATTTTTACGATAAAATTACAAAAAAGCTAAAATGAAGTAATTTTTACGATAAAATCATTTCAAATCATAGTGTCAGAACGTTTGAAAAGAGTGGTGTAGTTATAACCTATAGTTATAGCCTACCTTATTTATAAGTATAACTCTTATTTAATTTAATAATTTCCCAGTTATAAATAATTTTGGGACTTCTTGTCGTTTAAAAAATTGTCAATTTTGATCATTATTTTACTATCATAATTCAGAAAATTTCGACACTAGATTTTCCATAGACAACATTAATTGATAGTTTTTATAGTCTTTCAGACTACGTCTGACTTTTTGATTTCTATCCCACTTCAGGCAGCCAGAAAAATCGTGGGACACCCTTACCGGTGGAGAAACCCAAATTTCAAGAATGACAAACTCGATTTCCTTAAAGAATCTGAAACCCGCAAGAACTTATTATATCCGAGTTAGCAGCGGTTAATGGTGCGGGTGTGGGAACTTATAGCAAGGCTATTCCCATCACAACCAAGGAAGATATCCCAGGGCCACCCTGAATTTAAAAATGTTAAGAGCCTGGCCAGATCGACTAAATATTGCCTGGATTCAGCCAAAAGAACCAATGGAATTATTACAGGTATGGAACTAGACGAGCCAATAAATATATCTCAAAGTAAACAAGATTTAAAACTTTTGAAATATCCAGAAACAGGGCTATTTTATTTTAAAAACAATTTTTACTGCAAATCAAAAACAAAATACTTTTTTGTAATTTTTCTAAATATTGAAAGAAAATGTTCTTTTCTTTTAAAAAAATTTTTTAGCTTCGAAAATTCAAGAAAAATGCTCGTCTGATCATAAAATTTTGACGTTATTGATCACAACGTTTTTTCCAGTTTTTTTCTAGTTAACGGGTTCGTAAACTCTGTAAAACCTGATTTCTGACATTTGAAATATATTTTATGAGCAGAATAGATGTCCACTTCGAATAAAAATGGTCCCAAAAATCATTCAAAAGGGATGCAGTTGTTCGTGCGATTGCAATAAGTTGTATCTGGTTCGTCCACGCCAGACAATTGCGGTCGAAATCTGGAAGCCCATTTATTTTTAATTTTGCTTCAATTGCAAGAAAGTTGAATTAAACCAAAAAAAATTATTTGGGGACCCACCGGGAAAAGATGATTTCTACAACGTTCATAGTATGAACTTCATACAATTAAGATCAAGCATACATTTTTCCAAAGCCAAAGGCGGGAGAAACAATTTTTAGGCTCTGTTTTTGTGGTTTTTGCCTCAATTTCATTTCAGGTCAGAAACATTTTGAAAATTTCACAATTTTCAAAAATCAATATATTTTTTTAAATGTCATAACTTTTTTCTAGAAGCACCTGAGTAGGGTGGCCGTTCATAATCTTAAAAAAATCGCCTTGAAAAATTCTATCAAATGATTAATTTCAAAAACTTTCTGCCATAAAAAGCCAAAAAAATGCATTAACCTTAAAAGCTGCTTAAGAGGTCGATCCCTATAAGTGCACCTTTTTAATATTTGCCAATGTTTTTTTATGCTCATATTAGTCTAGTTTTCAAAATTTAAGATGTAAAATTCACTTTTAAAGGCTACAGTGCAGTTGGCGAAATTCCTCGGCCACCCTACACTGAGGTGCCGAACTTCTTAGTTGACCATCCCTGAAAATAAGTAGTTATCGATTAATGCCGATATATTATTTCAAATCGGAAGACAGTTTCTTAATTTTAGTCTTTGCAAGTTGAATGATGGCACAAATTGAAAGAAGATCGTATGTGCAAGTTTCACATTATTTCACTGTGATCAATTTGTAGCTGGAACAGAGCTAGCTTTAATCAAATTTATTTCATTTTCAAGCGCAAAACGACGTTCAATTTGAAATTTTGCCAGAATTTAAAATTGCCATGCAATTATTGCATATTTTGTCCAAAAAAGAATGTATTAATTTCATAAAAAAGAATAATAAGCATTTTTTCTGTCTGTGAAAGAGATACCAATTTTGAACATATTTTCTGTCTGTGAAAGAGATACCAAATTTAAACATATTTTTCTGATCAGTTTTTTCACTCATAATTCAATTTTTTATCTTATTTTCTTTAAAAAACGAATTTTGGGTAAAACTCAGACCTGATTTACCATAAAATTATATTTTGTTTGTTTAAAATGTTTGAACATTCAATAACTTTTTATTAATTGTAATTCAACGTCTATCTGTCTTATCTAAAAATTAAAGGGTATGTCTAACAAAATCACTGGTATCCCGAAGCAACCAACCAAAGGAAAAATCGAGCGATACGACTCGTCTTGGTGATTCTTCTGGCATTAATAAATCTCGGGTGGACATTGCCAAGCTCGAGCCAGAATATGATTACACAATTGAGCTGTATGCCCAAACCAGTGCTGGACAGGGACTGAACCCGCTATTATTAAAGCTTCCACAATTTCCCTTGACGCGGCTAGACCGTTAAAGCCGATAAAAGTGGATGTAGAGCAAGTTTTGGGCGGCGTCAATATTTCATGGAGTTATGATGAAGATTCTAGATTTAAGCCGGATAATTACACGTTAATGGTAAGACGTCAAATAATGTATCACTCTACGGTTGAGGGAAAATGGTAGATGGTATTATTTTTTAATTATTCATCATTTTTATAAAAATTTAAGCGAAAATTAAAAAATCCACTTATGAGCGTCCGCTTGATTTTAGGTGACGCCGCTGCTTTAAAAATTCTTGTTTTCTGAGCATTGGCCCATAAAGGTATCCCAGTTCTTAATTTGACATATTCTCGATAAAATATTAGCCAAACAGGGCTTCAAGGATAATATTCAGATTTTCCAGTTTGTAGAACTAGCATTCATCTTGCGTAAAACATGTGTCAAATTTTTTTTGCATGCATACACTCTAGACACATAAGCGAGACAGTGATAATTTTTGCAAAAGCTAGCTCAGAACAAAAGAAGATTCATACGAGCGTTTTTGTTAAATTTTCGACCTCAACCTCAAAAAATGAATTTCTCAAGGTCACGTGAAAAAAATTTCCCAAAAAAATGTGCTTCGATTTTTTCGAAAGTACGCTCAAAGAAAGATGGGGGAACCCTGAAGAGAGAATTGCTTATGTCATCCGGAATTTTGAACGTTTTAGGGGTCAAATTGAAACAAACGTTATTATATCATTAATTTGAAAAAATACTACGAAAATATCAAAAATTGAAAAAAAAAATAATATTTTTTTGTTCTCATTGGGGTTATTTTGTGCTTCCAAAACAATAACGATTAATTTGGTGACTTTTTATGACACAATAACTGCAGAAAATGTAGAAAACCGGGATACCGTAACTCGAGGATGGACCCAAGATAATCGAACGCGGTCATTGGTTGGTACAATATAATAAAGTAAATTTTTTTACACAATTTCATCAATCTATAAGAATTTCACATCAACTGAATTGTAATAAAAAAAAGAACTTCGAATTATCCCTGGTCCGAACAATATCTATGATTTAAAATTTTTCAAAAAAAAGCTTGGAGACCATTTTTAAAAAACAGAAAAATTCCGTCTTGGAAACCTTTTTTCGTACTAGCAGTACATTATATTAAAACAGTAATTCCCAAAAGAATTCCATGTGTACAAATAACAAATTAAAATTTTTATATTTTAATGATGTATACGGCACATTAATTGACCAGAGTTCTAGAAAAATGCGTGAATTAAAATGTTAAAGAAGCCCGAATTTCATCGAATATTTGCCGGAAAGTATTTTTGCTCAAAATTTCGAACTTTTAATGAATTGTTTAATTAAAGCCTCTGATTGATTAATTTAGAAAAAACATTGAAATTTCCGATTATCTGAATTGTCACTTTAGTTTCAAGTTTTGTAATTTTCCATGTATGAATATACAGTATAATGTGACTAATAAATATGTCAACTGATCAAGGAGCAAAATTTAAGCCGGATAATTATACATTAATGGTAAGAAAATGACTCGAAATTTATTTTTAAAAAACCAAATTAGCGTATCCTAAGCCTATAACACCTATTTTTTGCGTTTTATTTGTGGGTTTGGAAAATCACAGCAAACTAAAATCTAAATCATAGTCACTTTTTGTGTATTTTCCACCACAGATCCAAAGTTGCGTGGTTTTTTGAGATATCTGTTAACTGTAAAGTTTTTCTATAAAAAAGTACCATAATTGCCGCTTTGTAATCGAACAAGCATTAAATCTAAATTATTTGTAATAACATCGTGAAAATTTATTCGGAATAAGTTATACAAGTTGTTTCATACAACTCAAATCTTGGAGCCAATAAGCGGCTTTACAAGCCAAATTAAAAGTAAGGTGCTATTTTCAGTTTTATTCGTCGAATAATTAATAATTATGGCATTTTTTATTCAAACTTGTTTCGTTAATTAAAGACATTTTCAAGAATTGGATTTTTACTAATTTTCTAGAAAGTTTTGCAAATAGTCAGTGTGCAAAATATGATTACAATATTGCATGAAATTACTTTGAGAATTAAATATATTTGTCCCATGAATAAAAATTATAAGAAGTTTGTCTGACGTGAATAAATATTTTTCTAGAATACTAATCTCAAAAAAAATCACAGTAAAGGCTGTTTTTCCAGCAGTTTTATTTTTTTGCCACTATCAACGTCCAAAATTTTTCTTAGTTTTAAGTGAGCGCTCTAGTTACTCTCAGCCGCCGTTGAGGCGCTGCAGCGCCTCATCGACTTTAGACGTTTTTCGACCCTTAGGGCCCCGTCTCTTGCTCAAGATTTTAACAGGTGGTCATTTAAAATCAGTTTTTGACTCTTTTTTCTAAGTAAAAGTGAAACAACAAATCCTGGAAATATTTTGTCAATTTAAAATATTGGCATCTAGCCGAAGTTATTTTTAATCGACAGCAGAGGTTTTGTTAATAATCAGGTTTAATAATTGGCTTAAAATCTGAATAAATTACGGATAATGATTAAAATAAATTGAATTTTTTTTACTTTTTATCTTGATATGAAAAAAACAGTGAAATTCAGGAATAATTATCTGTGGTTGATAATTAGCTGAGAAAAAAAATTAGCAAAAGTAGAATTGATATTTGGATCAATCAACCTAGCAATTTATATAATAGCTTCAAAAAACAGGCAGATAAAAAATCAGCGTAAAAGTGGTTCAATGGGTTTCGAAATTAAACCGAGAAAAATTTAGAAAATAAATTTTAAATCTTGAAACTTCAAATCATTTTTTTTTTTCGTGAGCTTTATTTTTCCATCTTAAAAAATTCTTAGTTTATCTCTTCGTCAGAATAAAAAGTGTGAATGCCCTCAACACAAGTTCCTTTATTAGTAAAACCCTTTTGTAAATATTATTAAGAACCGCATTTAGGGATTCACTGGACGTTATTTGAAAGTTGAGGTACCAGTATCCCCCAGTAATTCATTTTGAAAATTTGAAATTGTACCAAAGAAAATATTTTTGGTCCTTAGTAAGATAATTAGTTATCGAAAATAATTAAGAAATTTTAAAAATTAGTTCTTTCGGTTTCAAGGGGTACCAAAAATGGAAGGCCATTAATTATATCATTTAAAAATTTAAGGCTAAATTGTGCTGAAATTCACAGTTCAAATCCAAAAAAAGTAAGCCTTGAACTGTGACAAAAAGTTCATTTATTTTGTTAGATCGATTTTTGAGCCCAATACTGTCGCATTTTTTTTGGAAAATTGTTTTTCAAATGGAATAAAACAAGTGATAATAGATGTTCCAGGAAAAAGTTATTCACACCTGAAATAACAGCGCTTTTCATTATCAATATGTAACCTTATTGGACTCAAAATTTCACACCAGTAACTCGAAAAAAATTTCTTTTAGTTCAGACACATTTTTTTCGTAGGTTTTAAGTGCGTTTGTTTTGTAAGAATCCTACCTGGTGACTGAAAGTGCTCAAAATATAGTTATCCAACTTATAGTCGAGAGCAGAAAGATAGAACTGCTTTTTTAGTCGTTTCAGAATTTCCATCCCTAGTTCAGTTTTTTTCGAGCCTGATTGAAATATCAAAAACCGACGAGTACCCCATTAATAACCTTCAGCTTTTATTTAAATCACCTAATTAAACAGAAAAAAAACTTTTAGTGAAAGTGACGCAACAAGTTTGGCCAGATATCTTAAAAATCGAAACTTTATCAAGTGAACTTCCAGCTTTAA
>SCLH01001331.1:22226-93513 GCA_004367855.1 Oikopleura vanhoeffeni
TACAGTACTTTGAAAAAGTTCTCAAATCACATAAAAAAAACATTAGGGCGTTGACCCTTCAGACGCTTTTAAGACTTCTTCTTCTTACACTTAATGTCCGAATAAAATCAGGTGACGAAATAATTCAAAAATAAGGTTTAAATATGTCATAAATAATCCTTTCTCGAAAAATAAGGATCACGTGACCGGTGTTTGGAAAATATTATTATGTTCAAAACTCTTAAATTAGGTGTTAATTTGGCCCAAAAAATTTTGGCGTAATTTGGGATCACTATTTGTTTACTTTCATCAAAACCTTATTTCCTAATTTGAGTTTACCGTGATCGCTTTTGGACTTTGGTTGTATGGAAAAGTCTTAAAACTTCTAAAAAAAACCACTTCACTTTCTTTCAAAAATTGAAAATTTAAGCAAATTTTTGGAAAAAAGAAAAAAACAGCAGTTACTAACTTTACCCAACCTTATTCCTTAAATATACGGTCACGTGATTATTTCGGGCTATGATGTAATGGAAAAAATGTCTCTAGAATTTTTTCTGGATCACGATGAAAGGTTAGTCTTTTGATTTACAAAATTTTTGCAAAAAAATAAGTACTGTAATACAGAAAAATTTTCCAAAAAAAAAACGCAACAAACGTCATTTGTCTTCAGTTAATCGATACTATAACTGATCTTGTCATTAATGGTTAAGCATCGTAAATGCGATTGTTAATGGGTGATGGTCACTACTTGCCGGAAATCGAGTCTACTGAGTTAAATGACTTAAATAATTTTTGATTGACTTATAAGATTTTTTGAACCAATTGGGCCAGAATATTTTTGTCACATTGTAATTTTGATTTATATTTTTCTTTATGCAAAACATTAATTTACCACTATATTTATCGTCGACATAATAATTGATGTTTTAAGCTATTTCTCCCATGAGGCCCACCTCACATGGTATTTGTACAGAAATTCACTGTAGAAATAGCTTTTTAAGATTTACTAACCACTTCCATTTTTCATATATATCCTTGATTTTTTGCTTATAATACGCCACTTTATATGCACCTTTTTCCAAACATAAATAGCACTGGAAAATCTTTCCATGGTTAATTCTGGAAAAATTACGTCAATACTTGAATGGTATTTTTTCAGTTCCTATAAAACATGGAACCTCCTAACTTTAATATTATCATTTTCGGAGCGAAAATATAGTTGTCGCCAAATTTTTATCAACAATTTATGTTTTGAGCTCTGTTCAAAATGAAAATATGACATCAGAAATGATCAAAATTAAAAGTCACCGGCAAATGCAAGGCTAATTATAAAATCTCAAAATAAAGACGCGTGATTCCTTATTGCCTCCAAAGATTCCTCTGCTTCTTGGAAGTATCTTTTTTTTACATAATATTGAAGATGATGGCCTTGAGTCCATATTAATATTTTATATTCTACAGCAGCTTGTTTTTATCAAAAACAATATAAGTTATGTGTAAAAGAGTTCATATTATTGTTTTATTATAAAACACTTGTTAGGGGACTTTCTAATTTTCGTTGATTTGTATCTCGACACCAACAGCAAATCTTAACCCCCCCGCCTAAAAAATTACTGTGTTGTTCAACATTTAATCAGAATAAATTTGGGATGCTGAAATGGCCTGATTGGTCACCGAATACGTGGTGGGTGATTTATAGAAGACAAATTTCTGATAGTTCAAATATCAACAATCTATTTTTAATACCCTTAGACCTTATTTTTAATATAAAAGTGTGATCACTGAGTAATTTTCTTTTGTATAATAAATATTGCTGACATTATCAATTCTTAAGCCGAAATAACTCGCAGGGTATTTCTTATCTGATAAATACCTTCTAAATGTCTCCTAGAGGGAGAAATATCAGATAATAAGGGTAACCACGATAGTGGAGTTGGTACTTACTGGCGAAGAGTGTTTAATATCTTTTTGGTCTCGCCTTTAACCATTGTATACTCTAAACTTAACCCCTTGGAGGCACAGAGCCACTTCAAGTGGCTCAAGCCCACCTTGAATCATTTAAATATTATGGAAAATGATTCGCGGATTTATTTTTAAATAAAAAGTTCAAAAATCCTAATGTAAATTTGGTATAAATTTGTTTTGTTAATTAAACTAAATAAGTAAGAAGTAATAAAAATGTAATAAAATTGATTTTTTGTTCCTAAAAATTGCTATTACCCCGTTTTGATAATTTAGCTCAAAATTTTTTTTTCGGGGGAAATTTCTCGAAAAAAAACTTCTCTGCTCCTTCTTTTCTTTTGAGGAGAATGTTTGTAAATGAACCGAATATGGATCTTCACCCCGGAATTCTGTGAACTGAAGATTTTCATTAAAATTTACTAGCCGGTGTTTTTTTCTGTTTGGTTCATTAAATAACCTCAAACCAATTTTGTGATCGAAGTTTGACAATCCATGCGGTCCATTATGACCACAAAACGACATACTGATAGTCATTTTTGCTCTCTTAGCGCGGGATTGTGAACTGATAACTTCATGGTCTGTACTTTGTTAATTTATAAAATTAACTACGATGAATCTTTTGGCGGTATTTTTCGGGGCAATCCGAATGTACTTTTAATTTTTTTTGGCGTTATTTACTGTATTGAGAACAAATTGGTTCAATTGACAAATAAATTTTCATGTTTAGTTAACAAAAGTAAATTTATTGCTCAGGTTTTCACTACAGGGCCACCTAGTGAGGAAAACTAAAGTTATGAAGTCTGAGATTCGCTCTTTTTTTGTCGAATTAGTTGAGACAAATTCTAAGCAAAATATACGTTTCCACATACCTCCTTTGAAACCGATATCTACTGAAAATATTGTTTCTTATTTTTTTACTTGTTGGGTTTTCAGATTAAATATTGATTTATGCGTTTGGAAAAGCTTTTTTTTTATCCTCCCCAGCAGTGTTTATTTTGAGGAACACGAAGATTTGGTTTCGTTTATCTACCCAATTCATATAAACATCAAAAGCTTGGTACTTTTCTGTTTGGACATTAATTTGAACATTTATACGAGACCTAATCAATTTCAATACCGTATAATCGCAATATTCTATCAAGATTTTATTAAATTCCATTTTACAAACAATAATCCCGATGTAATTTTTATATTAAAAACTTTGGACAGGTTTATGAATCTGACCCGTGTTGAAGCTGAGCCACATATCTCTGACACTGTAAAACCTTATGAAAATAAGGGCCAATTTAATAAGAAACGAATATCAAAATGTTGAAAGTTGCGAAAAACAGAAAATATATTGGCCAAAAAAAATATTTCGAATATGTTAATCAGAATAACATTCAAAATAAATAAGAACGGCTTATAATTATTGCCCATTAAGTTATGGGGGCATAACTTAGGGGCCCTATAGATTGTTGGACTTCAGTTTTGAAAAGTCACTTAAAATTTGGTTGAAAAGCCAACACTTTCTTGAAAGTATCTCGGCTACTTAAATTTTTCAAACATTTTTGATGTAAATAACATTTATTTTTATTATGCGGTTTTCCGGGAAAATTTGTTAATATTCTAAATGTTCGATAATGGTGAAACAAAATTGACCAAATTTAAATACCAAATAGAAAAAACTTTAACCGGTATAAAGTATAGCGTTACACACTCTATGTTATTGCGATATAGGGTGTGACAATCACGAATGTAACTGATCTTTTACGATTGCTGATTCGCTCGCTTACAAAATCTTATGATGATTTTGTTCTAGGTCGGTCTGACAAAAATTTTGAAGTGTCCCTCACCTTTCTGAAGTGAACTTCTTTCTAATGATGTATTTGAACGATAAAATATGAGTTTCTTCTCGAAGAACTATTTTGGGAATTTCTAAAAATGTCCATATCATTACAAACTAAAGCGATCAATTGAGCTTTTCATTTGGGCCAAATTTATTCACGAATGATAAAGCATTAAAAAAATTTTGAAGCAAGAAAAATATATTTTTTACGTTTAAACGTTTGTGTTCAAAAACAGGCTTTAACAGCTAGTTGTCAATTAGTAGTTCACATCGTGTTTTACAAAATTTAAAATGCGAAATTTTGCAAAAACTATATTTACTAAAAAAACATTAACTCTCATTGGAATAACCTATATTTTCCATAATTTACATTCAATTTAAACGTTTTTTTCAGAAAAAGCTTCACGGCTCAAAAATCAGTATATGACGGTATAATTCCGGTATATATACGGTATTCAGTAGTACTGATTCCAGTGTACTGATTCGGTACTATTGTTTTCGAAACTATTCGTTACAGTTATTAAAATACGTCGAAACCCAGCAAAAGAATAGCATAGTTAGGGAGCGCTGATTTCTCTGTAGTTTACCGCTTGCGCTCCCTAAAAAGTAGTATATACAAAATCATGTGATTAATAACTCGAGAAAAAGGGCTATTTGCTTTAATACAACACAATTAAAGTTTAAAAAACATCAGATTATTATGTTTATCATTTCTTCTTTTTATGCAGTAAAAATCAACGTGACCTTTTATTTCGAGACATTTTTTCAAATTAAAAAAATTTGAAATGGAAATTCGCAAAACTTTATTAATTAAAAACAATAACTTTATTAAAAACACTTTTTATTTTCAACATCAATTTAAACGTTTCTTTCAAGAAAAGCTCCGGCGGCTCGCATCTGAATGAAGCACTACAATTCAACAAATCAGTTCGATCGTACGTTGTCGAAGGGAAATCAAAAGCTTAAAATTGTGATTATTTGGATTTCAGAACCGAAATATACATGGAACGGTTGAATCTTCCGGATTCCACTGAGGGCGCTAAGATTTACGTTACAATGTGCTGGCTTTGAAAAACTTGTTATTGTGACAATGTGCGTGCGAGCAAAACGCTATAACTGCCTTCGCTAAAAATGTCTTTGGCAAGTGGAAAATGAGATTTGAATTGAACAAATTGAGACCGGACAGTTGTTTAAAGATAGATCGCCTTTTGAACGAAGAAAAAACTGTTAATCTACGCCAAAAGTCGATCATGATCCATTACATCAAGGATCGGATTACTTATTTCAAAACCATCGAGTGACAATAGCTCTCAATCAGGGGTCGGCACTAGAACACAAAATCGGTTCTAGAACAAGACAGATAATGAGTTCTATAGAACAGGTCCTATAAAAACAGAACAAGAACAGAACATGAACACATTTTAAAATTTTAATCAGAACAAGAATCGAACAAGAACACATTTTTATGAAATTTGCAATGACCAGAACAAGAACAGAAACACATTTCGGAACCGTTCTAAAATATGTTCGTTGTTTCTGATGTTATTTGTGTAAAAAAAAGTAAAAATGTTCTAGATATGTCACTGATTTTTTATTTAGTATCGTTTAATCAGGGATCTGAACAAGTGATAGATTATAGCAGACCTTGCAAACTGTCTGTGCCGACCTCTGGCCTCTTTCAATTACTCTTATTTATATTTTGTTCCTTGTTCTGTATGTTTGACGCTAGATTAGGCTATGTCCGAAGTCAGCCTCCATCTTATTTTTTTGCCTTAGAAAAACCAAGGAGTCTAGTAACAGACAATATCAGAAACGTAGACAATCGATCATTCAAATGAAGATGGCCTTTTTTTAATATTTTTAAATTATGAAATCGTCAAAGAGCGGATAAACCGAGTTTAAAATTATTGCAGATCATCTGTTGTTATTGGGTTGAATTTTGACCAATCAGATTCAGCTCACTCCCAAAAATTTTTTGTGGTGCATAATTGTTCACGACTTGGGACAGTTTAAAAATAGGTCATGTGACCCAGACTGTAAAATATCATCATATGATTTTTGAAGCTGCAATTTTGTAAAGCTTGATACATTACATGAAATAAAATGTTAACAGATTCTTGTTTTTTAATCAAATGTATGAATTTCCCGATTGGATATCCATTATGATCCCCGGTCCTAAAAAAAAACTTTTTTGCTTATAAAAAAATATTCTTTTTTGGACACGGGGATTGTTATCGATAGATTTATTTTTTCTTCAATTTGGCCTATCGATTATTGTTGTGTTATAAATAATCGTTATGAAGGACTATAACTGTCACGTGGTGCAAATTGGGCCGAAATGGAAATAAGGAAAAGAGGTGAAAAAATCCCAAGCTATTGAAAAGGATCGATACATCATTGAAAAAGCTGCATTCGCTCAAGCTGGTGATTATGTTTAAACGTCGAAACCGAATTTGACAAGCGAAAATTGAAAAAACCGTTAATTTAATCGTCCAAGATATTCCCATTTCCTCCCATGGGGATTCAGGCGGGATCGAAATTTATAGACATTTTTACCGCGAAAATCAGTTTGTTTTTTTCAACCAAAGTGTTTCTCAGAACTGTGAAGGTTGTCCACCTCATTTACAATTCGGCCTTTTGAAACGCTATAAGACCCAGTTTCTTTAATTTTAAAGAACATTTTAAAAACTGCTTGTTATCTCTATAGCGTGTGTTTTCGAATCCACTTAATGTTGTTTCT
This sequence comes from Oikopleura vanhoeffeni, assembly GCA_004367855.1. Taxonomy (NCBI): domain Eukaryota; kingdom Metazoa; phylum Chordata; class Appendicularia; order Copelata; family Oikopleuridae; genus Oikopleura; species Oikopleura vanhoeffeni. Next base: position 28,736 of record SCLH01001331.1, read on the forward strand.
TATTTGAATTCGCTAGAGTGATTTGCTTGAGTGACTAGCACCGTTCAACTTTTGGTGGTCCGATATCAAGCACCTTGCCTATAATTACTCAAGGGCAATCACTGAGACACCATTATTGGATTCAAACACGCGCTTTACAGATTAACAAGATTTTTAAGATGGACTTTGGTTGTAAAATTGAATATCATTTATTAACAAAAGGCACTTACACAATTTGAAAATCGTGTTGTTTAAATAAATCAATAAATTTCCGATCCCCTTAAAGTTTAGGTCGAAAGTATGTCAAAATTCGGTAAAAGTCTGAGTTTAAACCCGGTTTTAGAACTACTGCGGATATTTCAAATATAATTACAATTTTGCCGTGATTTCACGCGAATCCAACGGCCAAACAGGGTTACCTGGGAAAACTTATGAAAACAGTGGAACACAAAGGTTAAATTCGGGTTGATATGGACATAAATTTTTTTCGATCATTTTTTAAAACTTTATTCGAAAATAAAATGAAGGAAGTAGATATATCGCGTTCACAAAATTTTCTTCAATTTCGAAGCTCAGTGGCCATGCTTAAAAGTTGAAAAAAGCACTTTTACAGCTATTGCACACATTGAACTTGCATAAACTTTTATTTGAAAAAAAGATGATTAACGTTATTCTAAGTATACTTTTGGAGTTAAAGTATTTAAGATATCGTTAAAAACACAATAAATTTGTTTGTAATTCAATTGAAAACCCATTTTAATCGATAACTACACGTCCAATTCCCTTTTTGTTATTTATGAGTTAAGGGGTAGTCGTCGCAAATAGATTCGCTTAAAAAGTTGAGACTATACTAAATCGGCCAAAAAATGACAATGAGCTTGGTCTAAGATTTTGTTGATTTACAAGTGTTACCGTCTATAGGGCCTTTCAAAGACCAAAGCTTAAAAACCTATCTCCTCCTTAATACAAATAGGATCACCATTTTTCGGTCTATAGCTGCAGTACAAATATCTAACTTTATTCGATGGCGTATGATTTCAATATTTTGAAGTTTTTCTAAAATTTTAAAGGAATTTATATCCGGCTTCATGATGGTTCAGAGTCCAATCTTGAAGAAAAACTCGTAGATTTATACGAAAAATGCCGTAAAACTCTTCGCAATGCGTAGCAATTGATATTAATCAAAATTAGTGTTATTGCCAATAAATTTTTCAAGATTAACATGCATTTCAATATATGACTCATCCATATAATATTTATAAATTAAGCATATATCAAATTTAAATCAAAAAGCCGAAAGCATTATTTATCACCGATTCCGCCAAAACCTCGGCTAGCAGCGGAGTTTGAGACCTCTAGTTTAATAAAAAAAATAGAGAGAGTTTTTGAATGGTCATTCCCGCGTCCAATACCCGCATTTATGACTCAATCTCTATAAAAGGAAAATTTTCCCGCGATACAAAAATAAATCAAGCACTAATTTGGAATTCCTGCTATACATCCCGCTGTGATATAAGCGTTAACAAATTTTATTTTTGAGGGTTATCTACTGTATTTTTTTAGTTAAAATTTTTCATCCTTTCAAATTAAAGTTAGATATTTTCTACTGCAGCCATAGCCGAAAAATTGGGTTGATCCTATTGTATTTAAGGAGGAGATAGGTTGTTAAGATTTTGTCTTTGAGGCCTCTAGCGGTTTAAACTTGTAATCAAAAAATCATGACCAAGCTCATGTCATTTTTTTGGCCGATTTAGTTAGTCTCAACTTTTAAGGCGAAATCTATTTGCACGAACTACCCCCTTAATCAAGTTTAATTTGTTAATCCGGCGGTTCACCATTACACTTTATGTACAATATTGTACAGACGTTTTTTGACCCAAGATCGCTGTGGAACTTTAACCGCCGAATATTTTTTTTATCGATTTGGGAAAAACAAAAATAGAAAAAAACAAGAAATTATTGATAAATAAGAGGCTTACAAAAACATATATGGTTGTGTAAGGTTAAAAAATTCTAAATTTTAATTTTCATTCGAAATATAAAAAATCATTTTAACCGGATTGCCAGCTGGAAATACTTGAATAATATTTACAGACAAAAATTTTTTCATCCATGTATTACTTATTCATATAAAAAATTTCATTTTCGTAGCAAATTCGCCTGCCTGGACGAAACGTAAGTTCTGATGATTAAAAAGAAATATTACAAATCGTTTATTTGATCAATAAGTCTTGTCAAAAATTAGCAAATTATGTGAGCCGATTTTGTAGCCCTCTTGAATTCACTAATCTATAATGATTGTGATTCGGTCCAGGCTGTGAAATGTCAAGTACCGAAATAAAACATTTTTTTAAATATTTTGCCGAATTATCTGACTTTTTAAACCGAAAATGTTTAATACTTCACCAAATTTCAAATTGAACCTAATGAATCATTTATGAATTTGATCCTGTCAGAAGATTTAAGTCATTGACTTGACGTACCTTTCAAAATGCAGCTGAAAATTGCGTGTTCTCATGATTGAGTTTAAACGCTTTGAGAAATTAATATATTGTCGGCTCCGTCGAAGAAATTAATTGCTTTAAAAAAACCTTCCGTTTAGGGGTAACCCTTTGATTGTATATTGAAATCATCTACTTCTATCTGAACAAATTGATTTTTGTGAGGCGTCACGACCCAGGGGTCGGCCTAGTGCCGGCTCCGGCACAATTTAATCGGATGTTGATCTGATTCGTTCGGGAAAATTATTAAATCCGTTCCAATTTTTTTGGGAATCCCACCGCCGATCGGGGTTTGAAAAATACATGTTTTTTTAGCAATTTTCAGTTGATTTGATGGGTTAATAATAACTTTTTGCGAGGCGGAATTTGAAAAACCAAACTTATAATTTAATGGTTTAATGATTTTTGAGTTTAATGAGCTTTTTTCAGTTAGAAGTGTACAGTTGAACGACATTTTCGATAAAAAGATCGACCCATTTTTCGGGACCTTCTGCAGATCATCTAGTTGATTTAACATCTTGCTTTATTTACAAAATTCTGTATACCGATGCAGAATTTCGACCTTATTCAAAAGATTGAACGGAAAAATTAATTTTGCGGCTTCCGGTTTTTTTTTGATATCTGATTGGTCGAAATCTCAAAATTGAAATAGGGGAAAAAAATAAAAAAAAACACAATTTTTTGAAAATTTGTTTCAGAAATAGGACTGTTTCTTGAATTCAATTTCAATATATTACTAAATTAAAATAAAAAATCGTACAAAGTTTTACTATGCATCACACTTTTTAAAAACCACGGTTCACTTTTTATTCTAATTTTTAGCCATTTTGGCCTATTTTGTCACTCTCGGGTAAGTAACCAAAAAACCTCATAAAACGTTCAGACGAAAATTTTAAAAAAGAATTTTTCCCTTAAATTTGCGTCATTTTCAGCTAAATTTGGCCATGTCAGCCGAAAACTGACAAGTTAGAGGGAAGAAAGTTCATTTTTAAATTCTTCGTGTCTAATGTCTTTCTTTGGTTTTTGGCCGTTAAAAAAACCTACATTTTTGAGACAGTTTTTCTTGGCGGGACGATCCCTAGTATTTTACCAGCTGTGGTCAACCGAAAATGTCATACTTCCGGAAGTTACTTAGCAAATTTTAAAAATTTCTTAACAATTATATCATCCATTTCAGGTGATCAGCTTCAGCAAGCAGTTCTATAGTGTCCAAAAACCTTATCCCCTACACAAATACAGTGTTCCAGTACTCGGCCGAAAACAAATTGGAATTTTCCAACGAAATCCCGAAGTGACGACCAATCAAAATCCTTCATTACCACTGAGCAGCCCCGTCCGAATAAAAATCCAAAATATTTTGGAAATTTTGCGGAAAAGTCCAGCTGAAAATTTGTAAGATGGGAAGAAATACCTTCGAAGTTGGTTATAATGGACCAGATTTCAATTGTTCTAGAATACTGCCATAATCTGAAGAAGATGCCATTTATTGTGAACAGTTAGGCTGTTCAGATTGTCATTTTGACGTGAGCTAATATATTTTAATACTTTCGTACCTCATGATAAAATATATTGAAAAAATACAAATATTTTTCAAAGTGATGAGCTTTATATCGAATTTTTATCTCATAAAGCATATTTTACTGTAGAGTTCCTCTCTGACCCCAAAAAAAAGGTTTCCGACTAATTTTGCCAAACATATGATTTATCGGTAAGCGATAGAGAAGATTTCTCAATGGACTTTTTTCCAAGCAACATTTCAGATAGTTATATATCATATTTAAAAAACTTAATATAATTTAGTTTTTTGCCTTAGATCATTCGATTCCAAAGTAATATTCTGTAAAAATTAATTATAAAATACTTATATCATAAAATAATCAAGTTACAGAAAATAAAAAAAATCTAGACTATTAACACTTAAGGACCTCGGCCTTTGTACTTAAGGCGCTCGGTGCATTTTGACAGATTTGCACTTTTTCAATATTTTTTGTTCTTGATTGAAAACTTATTGGCCACTTCTCAGTAAGTTTTCGGATAAAAAACGTTTTTCGAACACAAGTTGTCACTTTTTAGCTTCCTTTGTTATTATATCTGAATTTCTTCAGATTTGATTATTTTTACTTTTATTAAATTGTTCCTTTGAAACGGACAGTTGCTTACCAATTTGGGAAAATCTCGGTGAAATACAATTTTTCGATTCTGGATAAAAAAATGGCTTCGATGATTTCTGCCAAAACCGTAGGTTCGTTACAAAAATTATGTTCCAAGTATAAACAAGAGCGAATGAACAGAACGAGGACATATTTGAATTTAGTTATTGGTAGCCTTTCTTCAAATTTTCAGCTTATGGTTCCAGAAAAAAATAAGTTAAAATTTGAACACGAAAGATGGAGAAAAATTTTTAATACAATATTTCTAATTATTGACCAAAAATCATTCAACCATGTTCACTATGATTTTTCAAAGAGCATATAAAAAATATGAGGTTCATCTAGTCCAAAAAGTGAAGAGTAGCCATTTTGTAGAGTTTTTTTCGTTGATTTGAAACAAATAATGAACAAAAAATTTTTGAACGAAAAATAAGGGAACTTTTCATATATGTTCCGAACTTTTATCGAAAATTTTCATAATTTGTCGAATTCGCAAAGTTTAATTCGAACTCAACATTTCTTGAAATGCCAATGCAAAAATTTGCTAATTTCAAAAGTTGCCTAGATTATGAAACATGACTTTGATGCGTATATTGTAGAGAATATTCCAACCCGTAGAAAGTGTTTCACTCAAGAGCACCATATCCGTATCTGTCAAAATGCACCGAGGCTCAGCATACCCAATCGTTACACCTGGATTTTCGCGCAATTCGCCGAATTGCAAAACGCTACCAATAAAACGTTCAGCACTGCATACCATTTCAATGACTTTTTAGTTATATGGATTCACGCCCACAAGAGTTATAAATCACTACTATTAAAACTGCGAAGTATGCTGAGCAATTTTACCAGGTGACTCCTAAGACAAGTGATAATCGCGGCCAAATCCTATTTCGACCGAGTGATTTGCGTAATATCTGCCAAATTGTGTACTCAAAATGTTAGGATTTCTTTGAGCTGATCCATTACTTACAGTGCCAATATCGCCGAATGTGCCAATATTTCCGAAAGTGCCCAATTCGCCCAATTTTTTTGAGATTTAATTACATATTACTTTATGGGCGTCATGAATGACGTCATTCTTCATGATTGAATTTCCAAATTTACTCTTTCAACTAATTTGATTGCATTTGTTGGATTATTAACTTCAAACGCCTATGCGTTTATCATTTTTTGAACAAAAAAGTTATTTCTGTTCCCATATTGCCGAATTTGCCAATATCGTCGAATTTTTTCGGCAAAAACTTTCGGCGATATTGACTCCCCCGTATATTGTAAAAAACATGCAATTTTAGTAAGTTCGACTCTATACAAATTGTATAATACAATGAACAATCTTGGAGACCTATTAATCGAAAAAACTCGTAGTTTATCCGCAATCAGCGGCACTCTCAAGCTAAATGGATAGTCAGGTGCAATCGAAATTCCTCGCAAAAAACGTCTCCAAGAATATTATTGTACAAAAAGTTCATCGTGAAGCTGCTTCACTGAACATTTATTTTGATTATTTTCTTCATTTGAATTCTAGGAAAACAATTGTACAGCCTATAAATTAGTGTGATAACTTTATCAACAAGAGCTTGCCGCCCCTTCATCCGAATTGTCATAAAAGGCTCAAATCTGCCATATCAAAAGATTTAGCGTGGAAACTCAGATCCAAAAATAGCATCGATGTTGCCCCACCACCACTCTGTAGAATTTATATTCAGGAAAATGATTTTGACATTCGAGAATTTTGTTTGACATGAAATATCAAAATAATTAAAAAATTTCACGAGAAATCTAAATAAACGGATCGAGATGATCAAATTTGCTAATTTTGATTTTGTGCCAACAGTTCGCACAAATTGGCTGATGGCTCGAGAGTTTATATCAGCAAATTTTGCCGATAATCAAATTTTTATCTAATTCAATAGGAAGAAAAGTTAGCTCGGGTTTAATCATTTCTGATAAAGAAACTTTCGAGAACTGTACTACAATACGGTGAAATTAATTTGTAGAAAGTATTATTTTTGAAATTATGAGTCAAAAAGAGATAATAATTGACATGAGCGCGCTATATTCTTATTATGAAATAAAAATCTTTAATGAAAATTAAACTCAATAAAGTTTTATAATTATTGAAAAAAAATAAAAAACGCGCCAAAAAATAAAATTGGTTTATAATAGTTGATGATGGTGCCAAAAAAATAACTAAAAATTAATGATTTTTTACTTTATCAAAATATAAAGCTAAACTGTGCTACAGTGCACGCCCTACACAATGTGTAGATGACTTGTTCTCAAACCTTGGTTGCGCCTTTAAATGCTTGACGCGCCAAAATTGCGCCATGTCTTGACGTGTCATGAAACGTTGGCACCATCATCAACTATTATAAACCAAATTTTATTTTTTGGCGCGTTTTTTATTTTATTTTTCAATAATTATAAAACTTTATTGAGTTTAATTTCATTAAAAGATTTTTATTTCATAATAAGAAATATAGCGCGCTCATTGGTCAATTATTATCTTCTTTTTGACTCATAATTTCAAAAATAATACTTTCTACCAAATTAATTTCACCGTATTGTAGTACAGTTCTCGAAAGTTTCTTTATCAGAAATGATTAAACCCGAGCTAACTTTTCTTCCCTATTTGAATTAGATAAAAATTTGATTATCGGCAAAATTTGCTGATATAAACTCTCGAGCCATCAGCCAATTTGTGCGAACTGTTGGCACAAAATCAAAATTAGCAAATTTGATCATCTCGATCCGTTTATTTAGATTTCTCGTGAAATTTTTTAATTATTTTGATATTTCAATGTCAAACAAAATTCTCGAATGTCAAAATCATTTTCCTGAATATACAATTCTACAGAGTGGTGGTGGGGCAACATCGATGCTATTTTTGGATCTGAGTTTCACGCTAAATCTTTGATATGGCAGATTTGAGCCTTTTATGACATATTCGGATGAAGGGGCGGCAAGCTCTTGTTTGATAAAGTTATCACACTATTTATAGGCTGTACAATTTGTTTTCTAGAATTCAAATGAAGAAAATAATCAAAATAAATGCTTCAGTGAAGCAGCTTCACGATGAACTTTTTGTACAATAATATTCTTGGAGACCGTTTTTGCGAGGAATTTCGATTGCACCTGACTATCCATTTAGCTTGAGAGTGCCGCTGATTGTCGGATAAACCTACGAGTTTTTTCGATAATAGTCCTCCAAGATTGTTCATTGTATATACAATTTGTATAGAGTCGAACTTACTAAAATTGCATGTTTTTTACAATATACGGGGGAGTCAATATCGCCGAAAGTTTTTGCCGAAAAAATTCGACGATATTGGCAAATTCGGCAATATGGGAACAGAAATAACTTTTTTGTTCAAAAAATGATAAACGCATAGGCGTTTGAAGTTAATAATCCAACAAATGCAATCAAATTAGTTGAAAGAGTAAATTTGGGAAATTCAATCATGAAGAATGACGTCATTCATGACGCCCATAAAGTAATATGTAATATAAATCTCAAAAAAATTGGGCGATATTGGGCACTTTCGGAAATATTGGCACATTCGGCGATATTGGCACTGTAAGTATATGGATCAACGGCTCAAAGTATATCCTAACTATTTAATGATAAAAAACGCAAGATATTAGCACCAATCAAACCCGGTGAAAATAGGAATTGGCCGATTTCAATTGGTCAGATTAGGAAAGAATCACCAATCAAAATGCTCAGATTTCGCATTTTCAATAGTTAGGATTTATACTTGAGGGCGTTGATCCATATAGCTAAAAATCATGAAATTTGAGGGGTTTTTTGGGCGATTTTGCAATTGGCGAATTTGGCCGGCGAATGCGCGCTGTATATGTTTTATTGTAAGTGTTTATTGCTGAGGCCTCGGTGCATTTTGACAGATACGGATATGGGCTCTTGATGAAAACTTTCTACTGGGTTGATATATTCTTCTCAATATACCATCAAAGTCATGTTTCATAATCTAGGCAACTTTTGAAACTAGCAAATTTTTGCATTATGGCATTTCAGAAAATTTGAGTTCGAATTAAACTTTTCGAATTCGACAAATTATGAAAAATTTTCGATAAAAGTTCGGAACATTATGAAAAAGTTCCTTATTTTTCGTTCAAAAATTTTTTGTTCAATATTTGTTTCAAATCAACGAAAAAAAACTCTACCAAAATGGCTACTTTCACTTTTTCGACAGATGACCTCATATTTTTTATATGCTCTTTGAAAATCATATGACATGGTTGAATGATTTTTGGTCATAATTAGAAATATTGTAAAAATTTTTCTCCATTTCGTGTTCAAATTTTTTAAACTTATTTTTCTGGAACATAAGCTGAAAATTGAAGAAGGGCTACCATAACTAATTCAAATATGTCCTCGTTCTGTTCATTCGCTCTAGTTTATACTGGAATCATAATTTTTGTAACGAACTACGGTTTGGCAGAAATCAATCGAAGCCATTTTTTATCCAGAATTGAAGAAATTGTATTTCACCGAGATTTTCCAAATTGGTAAGCCAACCTGTCCGTTCAAAGGACAATTTATAAAGTAAAAATAATCAATCTGAAGAAATTCAGATAATACAAAGGAAGCTAAAAAGTGACAACTTGTGTTCGAAAACGTTTTATCCGAAAACTTTGAAGTGGCAATAAGTTTTCAATCAAGAAAAAAAATATTGAAAAAGTGCAAATCTGTCAAAATGCACCGAGGCCCTTAAGTACAAAGGCCGAGGTCCTAAAGTGTTAAATAGTCTAGATTTTTTTTAATTTTCTGTACATTGATTATTTTATGATAAAGTGAATTTATAATTTAATTTTTACAGAATATTACTTTGAATCGAATGATCTAAGGCAAAAAACTAAATTTAATTATTTGAAATAGTATTACTATCTGAAATGTCTGCTTGAAAAAGTCCATTCAGAATTCTCTCTATCGCTAACCGATAAATCATATTTTTGGTAAAATAAGTCGGAAACTTTTTTTGGGGTCAGAGAGGGACTCTTACAGTAAATATGCTTTATGAGATAAAAAATTCGATATAAAAGCTCATCACTTTGAAAATATTTTGTATTTTTTCAATATATTTTAATCATGAGGTAGAAGTATTAAATATATTAGCTCACTCAAAATGATTCATCTTGAACAGCCTAACTGTTCACATAATGCATCTTCGTTCAGATTATGGCAGTATTCTAGAACATATTGAAAATCTGGTCCATTATAAAACTTCGAAGGTATTTCTTCCCATCTTACAAAAATTTCAGCTGGACTTTTCCCAATAATTTCCAAAATATTTGGATTTTTATTCGGACGGGCTGGCTCAGTGGTAATGACGGATTTTGATTGGTCGTCACTTCGGGATTCGTTGGAAATTCCAATTTTGTTTTCGGCGAGTACTTGAACACTGTATTTTGTGTAGGGGATAAGGTTTTTGGACACTATAGAAACTTGCTTGCTAAGCTGATCACCTTGAAATGGGATGATATAAATTGTTAAGAAAATTTTAAATTGCTAAGTAACTTCGAAGTAAACATTTTTGGTCGACCAAAGCTGGTAAATACTAGGGATCGTCCCCAAGAAAAACTGTCAAAAATGAGGTTTTTTAACCCAAAAACCAAAGAAAGACATTAAGACGAGAATTTAAAAATGAACTTTCTTCCCTCTAACTTGGTCAGTTTCGGCTGACATGGAAAATTTAGCTGAAAATGACCAAATTTGAGGGAAAAAAGTTCTTTTTTAAATTTTCGTCTGAACGGTTTTTATGATTTTTGGTTACTTACCCGGTAGTGACAAAATAGCCAAAATGGCTAAAATTATGAACAAAAAAGTGACCGGTGGTTTTTAAAAGTGTGATGCATAGCAAAACATTTGTACGATTTTTTATTTAATTTAGTAATATTTGAAATTGAATTCAGAAACAGTCTATTTCTGAAACAATTTTCAAAAATTGTGTTTTTCTTTATTTTTTCCCCTATTCAATTTTTGAGATTTCGACAATCAGATATCAAAAAAAACCGGAAGCCGCAAATTATTTTTCCGTTCACTTTTGAAATAAGGTCGAAATTCTGCATCGGTTACAGAATTTTTGTAATAACAGATGTTAAATCAACTAGATGATCTAGAGAAGGTCCCGAAAAATTGGGTCGGATCTTTTTATCGTGAAAAGTCGTTCAACTGTACACTTCTAACTGAAAAAAGCTCATTAAACATCAAAAAATCATTAAACCATTAAAATTAAAGTTTGGTTTTTCAATTCCGCTCGCAAAAAGTTATTATTAACCCATCAAATCACTGAAAATTGCTAAAAACAATGTATTTTCAACCGATCGGTGGGATTCCCCAAAAAAATGGAACGGATTTAATCAATTTTCCGATCCGATCAGATCCAACCAATCCGATTAAATTGTGCCGAGCCGGCACTGCCGACCCCTGGGTGCGTGACCCTCAAAAATCAATTTGTCCAGTATAGAGTAGATGATTTCAATATACAATCAAAGGGTTACCCTCTAACGGAAGGTTTTTTTAAAGCAATTAATTTTTCGAACGGAGCCGACAATATATTAAATTTCTCAGCGTTTTTAAACTCAATCATGATGTAACACGCATTTTCAGCTGCATTTTGAAAGGTACTGTCAAGTCAATGACTTAAAATCTTTCTGACAGGATCATTATAAATGATTCATTAGGTTCAATTATGAAATTTGGTGAAGTATTAAACTTTCGGTTTAAAAAAGTCAGATAATCTCGCAAAATTGTTTAAAAAATGTTTTTTTCGGTACTTGACATTCACAGCCTGGACCGAATCACAATAATTATAAAATTAGTCGAATTCAGAGGGCTACAAATCGGCTCACATAGTTTGCTTAAAATTTTTGACAAGACTTATTTGGATCAAATAATACGATTTGTAATATTTCTTTTCATCTCAGAACTTACGTTCGTCCAGGCAGCGAATTTGACTACGAAAATGAATTTTTATGAATAAGTACATATGGATGGAAAAATTTTTGTCTGTAAAATATTATTCAAGTATTCAGCTGGCATCCGGTTAAAATGATTTTTTATATTTCGAATGAAATTAAATTTAGAATTTTTTAACCTTTACACAACTATATGAGTGCTTACCTCATTACACAGTCATTGTTAACAATTGTAAAGGCACTTTTCAAAAAATTCTCAAATCACTGTCACACATCTGATTTTGGAGACCAAAGAACATAGTTCAAACAATTATCTTCAAATAAGTTTTTTTAAATAGTAATATTGATTTCAAAGGGCTCAAAAGTTTTGAGCCAAAACCCACACTCTTTCAGTGACAAAAGATCTTTATCCAATGTTTTATATCCCTTTAACCCGTTTTGCTGAATCGTTGCTCGGATTTTTTTATGAATAGGTCTAGGAAGCGTTGACAGTGGCCTTGAGGCGGAGATGACGTGCACGAATCTATTGCGTCACTCCGAGCTCTCTAAGTGGACTCTGGACTGAGAGCAAGAAAAACCTTAATCCAAAACCTTAATCCTAAGGGCCACGACAGTGAAACCGTAATTTTGTATACGTTTTCTCTTGATAAGAAACTTTTTTCTGGATTATCAAATTCGATTCAAAATAACTTTGTATCCAAGTCCTTTTCTCAAACTTATTAACTTTTGTGTTTNTCAAAGTTATTTATGGGAGTTTCTGGTTGATTCAAAAAAGAATTCGAAAATTATTTTTTAGCCGATTTTTGATCGGCCCAAAAATTAATTAAAAAACTTTCGAAATTATTATTGGCAAGTTCAAATAATTTTGAAAGTTTTTAATCAATATTGGCCAATTCGAAATCGCTAAAATATTTTCGAAAATTTATTTACCAATCAGAAACTTTGCCAATAATTTAATTTATCTAGTTATTATTAGTATTTTAGTCTATTTATTCAACGTTTCGATTTATTAATCATTCTCAAGATTAAGTCTTATTAGGCTATAGTTATTGGTAAAGTAAAAATTTTGAAATTAGATATTTTTAATAAACTCAAAATTGCAAAAAAATATTGTCAGTTTTATTTTTTACTTCAGAACCTTTTATAGACATCTGATCAAAATAACAGTTAATTGCACTGTGCAATACTATATTCCATATGTTTAAATCAACTTTCGATTAGTTTCTAATTGACTGCGGCAAATTTATGGCGGTAATTAATTTTGCCGATATTATTTGCATATATAAAATATTAAAATTCTGGAAGGTCTGCCGGGACTGGGGGTAAATCCTGCCCCATAAATGGACAGAAAAATCGGGATGGGTTGGCCCGGAGCACAGATGGCCCCCTTTTGCATGTTCATTGGTTTAATGATACTCATTTAGGTCTTCAAGGGGACTACTCTTAAATATTAGAAAATCTCTCTTTCATCCCTTCAAATTTAGAATAAAACAAGATGGTTATTTAAAAAAGTTTATTTTTTGACCTTTAGAAAATCTTTTTTTTTTGTAATTTTGGGGGCTTAATCCCCTTTAGCCGAGTATTTAATTAAAAAAATAATTCTTGAGGAGAAAAAATTGAGAGAGATTTTTATAACGAAAGAAGTTTATTGAGAGATGCTTTACAAGAGTTTTTTTTCAAGGTGAATTTTCCTTTCTTTACTTATTAAAATTTTAAATTGTGTGGGCTTTTGAAGTGGTCGTGGTCATTTTTTATTCTTTGTTCGAAGATATATTTTGTCCAGTTATCCACAATAGGTGTGTTTTGAAAATAAATTATTGTCCAAATATTAATTACGTGAAAAAAAAAAACTTTATGATAAACCGTGGTTTTTATATTCTACAGGTATATCCAGTTTTCATATTTATTTAAGGTTCTATTTCATGAATGTTATAAAGCGACCCAAAATGACTCACGCATGACGCGTCATGACGTCATGGTTGGAATTTGATATCAGTATTTCAAACTGTGCCCGTATTTATTCTACAGACCGCATTTTGGCCTGTTTGAAACCAACTTTTAAAAACGGACACACCGGAAATCCGCCATTACCGGTCAACTGGGTTCTGAAATTCGAAAAAACGACATACACGCGGAATTTAAATTTCCCTATCTGCCAATAATGTTTTATGGGTTCCCAGAAACTAAAAAAGCTAAAGTAGCTTCCTAAAACCACCTAGCTTTATCACAAAGTAATAATGCACAGACCAAATAATATACAGTAAATTGTTTTACTTGCGAAATGAAAATTGTCATTTAGGTAATTAGGGCCAATGAAAAAATGGTTACTAGGTGTATTTTATTTTGGAAAGCCAAAGCTATAGCCCGATGTCAAGGGTTTGGAAAATATAATCCACCTAGACCATTTTTTATCGGCCGCGTAATTTACCTTAATTGGACAATTTTTCATTCGCAAGTAAAAAAAACACATACTTGTTAAATTAAGATAATTATTTATTCAAATTAGAATTTTTTTTGTTATGTTTTCAATTTGTGCACGTTATCAAAAATAATTTATTTTCAAGTTCTATTTGATTTATCCAAACGCGAATCAAAAAAAATATTTTGTTAATGTTATCCACAATTATTATGTAAGTAATTTAGCAAAGAATAAGAAACCAAAAAAATTTAGTAAAGATAAAAACATTTTGCAAATCCGCAGTTTTTTGCAAAATTAATGTGCGGATTTCTAAATTTTGTTTAATCTTTAAAAGACATTTGCCTTTTATTTGCAAAAACTGGGCCAGATTTGTTAAAATATTTTTATTCAATATTTATTTGGATTGTAACATTCCAGGATGTTTATTTTGAAAATGTTGATCTATTAAATTTTTCTTACTTAGTCATTCATAATTTATCAGTGAAAGAAGGAAAATTCTTCACATTAATTATTTAAAAATTCTAACACCAAGAATATTCGAATGCCGACAAGCAATTTTGGGCTTTGGCTATTTTTCACGATTTCCAAGTTGTAATGTTTCATTCCGATTCACGGCTTAAAAATCCGAGTTAAGGAAAAAGGTACTAATAACAGACCAATTCACTTTTTGTTGAATTTAAATATTTTTTTGGTAATTTTCTTACATTTTAAAATGTATTTATTTTCGAGACTGATCTCGTAAAACTTTTCTGTATTTTTTATCCATCTGTCTTAAAATGAATTCTTTCAAATAGATTCTTTTCATAAAAAATAATGATCACCGATTGCATTTTCAATTAACGAGCTGTTGCAAGCATTTCAAGCATTTTGTTTTTTTCAACTTACTAATATTTTATAAATGTTCTCGTTTCTAATTATTAGATTTCAACCAGTTAAAGAAAAAATTTGTCGATGGACAACTTATGGAGTTGGCCATTTAATTTTTCCATATAATTTTTTGTTCAGAGAATTTAAAACAGAATAATTTTTCCAAGCAAAATCATTGTGGGCGATGTGGGATTTTTCCAGAGAAAACCGATTCACGTGACCCATTGTAGAATTTTGAAACCGTGTGAGATATGTTTAAAATTAAAGTTAAAATGTTTTTGGACAAAATTTGTGGGTCACTTCGAATTATTGTTTTAAAATGAACAATTCATTTATGAACTCAATTTGATTGATTTTGACCATTGAAATCATTTATTTTTGGTTTCAGACCATGTCAAATTTTGAACCAGTTTGGACATTCACAAAAATAAAGTTTTATTTAATTCAGATGAAAATATTAATCCCTGTTAGGATCATTGTCTGCACGCCATTCGGAACTATCGGAGCTACTATTTGGGTTAAAATACCGCCACTAGTGGAAAAGTCAGAAAGTACCAAATTTTATTTTATTGCCCGATCAAAACTCTTATCTTACCAGTAAGCAATGTGCGAATCCGAGTCCAAAATCACATGGTATAATGACGTCGGTGGAGAAATTTACTGAAAATGAACGATTTCACAATTTTAGATGATGGATCCTTTGAACAATTATAGCCAATGTAATTGTGATTTTTGTCTGGGAGACAATGATCACTAAAACTGATAATTTATTTTCGGCGAAAATGCACAAGGGCTGATTTTGAGCCTTTTTTAATGCGGTCACTTTTGCTGCCTAACCCGCGAGCCTGCCTCTACCAACCCATAACGTTTGCGTCTGGGTATTCATAACACAGCTGTGTGTGGCGGTACAATTTAATCTTTCAGTTTAAATTAACTTTTTACGGACTTTGTGAGAGATTAAAATATTTGAGTTTATAAAACGTGTTCTTGAAAAATTTCACCAAAATCTGTTATCCAGCAAAGCAAATTTGCACCAAAATGAGCGCCATTTTTTTTAAATATAATATATAGGGCCAGTATTTAATATGATTTCTTTGAACACATCCATTAACCAAAAATCCAAGGAAATTCACCAAAAACAGATATAATGTATGAACATGTCATGACATACCTTAGCATTTTTGAGAGGTGACTTTAAAATTGCTATCCTGTATAATCAGTAGAAGTGTCCTTATAACGGGTCATAACGACAAATTGGCTTTTGGCCAAGAGGTATTATCAAAAAATTAGCCATGTGCTAATCAATATTTTGCGCTAAATAAGTAAAACTAAGAAAAAGGTATTGATGCGAACTAAGCTAGTTATAGCAGAAACTTTATATCTATCACAATTGTTGATGTTTTTTGGCAAGAAAACTAAAACCTTAGCAAAAATATGTTCGAATGAATTACTGTGAAGCAGAATTCTAAGAAATTTTTAAACTATAATGTTTTCATCCAGAGCTTTTAGCACATTAACTATAGAAACGCAAGGGTGAACACGGACGAAAACATTTTAATGTTATGGGCCATAACTTTATGGCCTCGAAAAAACGCGTTAAATAAGTTAAACGAAAAAGTTTTTTTCGAGATATTTGGTTCTTTCAATGCCAAAAAGCCATCGAGTTGCCTTTTTGTCCTCCTAAGGGTATGATCGTTCCTACATTTTATGCGGTTTAATTTCTCATAATTTTGCTGCGTTTTCGTTTTTTCTAAGTATTTTTTCAAAAATTATGTTATGAAAAAATTAATGTTTGGTCAATTTTGGTCACTAAAAGTTCAAAATATCGGAAATGACATAAGTGACCTTTTTGAAAATTTATTTTTTGGAGTTTGTGGGCTCGAAATTTCTTAAAAAACGCTCGTCAGAAGTTTTTATTTGTAGTTTAACTAGCTTTTGAAAATTTGAGCTAATTGCAAAGTTAACTTTAGGAAGAGGATAGATTTTATGATGTATATTAATGTCCAAAAACGGTTGTTTTTGCTTATTTTTAAAAAAATAATGCACTTTTCGACAAAAATACTACTCAGAAGTTTTAAATACATTATACAGGTTATGTTGAAATTTAAAGTTTATTTCATAATAAAAACCTGGGAAGAGATAGATTTTCGTTTGGGTTTTTATATGTTTCTTGTTAAGCTAGTGTGAAGAGTGGTATTTCTTACAAAAACGTTTGGGAATTCTTTATGCAAGCTAAAATGCTAGTCCTACAAACTGGCTAATCTGAATGATATCTTTTGACGCCCTTTTGGCTTTATGTTTTATCGGGGAAACATGTCAAATTGGACCACCATACCCATTTAAACATTTTCATCTCAAAAAAATAAACTAAAAAATGTATTACAAAATTGTTTTATCTAAGCTGGCAAAAACTTTAGGTATGCGGGATGGTGCCCATGTTTTCACACTCGAACCAAAACCGCAAAAAAGCCTTAAACTCAAAAACCTTTAAACTCTAAAAACCGCAAAAAAATCGTTTTTAAAAACACGAGCATTTTTTTGCCTAAAATCGAGTTGATTAATTACCGTAAAATGTGAAATGTGCAGCATTCTAAATGGCTTAAATTCTTATTTCTTATACAGTACTTAGGTCCAAACAAAACCAGACATTTTTTCACGGGTCTATTTGTATGGCAATATAAAGGATATGATATTACTTAAAAAAGGCATCACAAGGCCTTTACTTTCGCTTTTGACGTTGAACTAATTTCGGACCGCTTTTATTGGTCGATAAGTGAAATCCGGGTGCTTTCAGTGGTCTCAAAGTGGGTCAAACGCGAAACGCGAAAGTAGAGGCTGGAGTGATAACAATTTCTGATATGCTAACATTAGCTTTTTTACCTTTTACTATTTTCCCTTTTAAAATATAGGTAACTGTTCATTAAATGTTTATGGAGGAAATTCGGTATTATTTTTTCTTATTATAAACAGGGTTTGATAATAGAAATAAAGTTGGAAACATATATAAATTTTTTGAACATGCATAATCAGCCAGAAATTTCTATTTTTAATGGAATTTGTTAGGACAAAAAAAGTCATTCGGACTTACATTTATTTGATTTTAAATTTTACCCCCTTTCCAAAAAAAATTTTTTTTTGGGGATTGTATGTAAAACGTTTTTTTTCAGCTTATGAAACAGCTCAATAATGACAAAAAGCACCTATGAAATTTGTGGAAAATTTCTTACCGCAAAGATTGATCTCGGAATTGATACCGGTGTACAAATGATTATAACGAAATGCCCATCAGAAGAACTTCTTTCACAACGCCCGCACAAAAGTAATTAAAATGAAGAATAATATATAAAATTAAGTTTACCTAGACAACTCTCGAAAAACTGTTTTAAAACTTTTCTAAAAAACTAAAAAAAAAAAGTTTGGAAAATTAATTTAATAAATTCGAAACTAGTCCAGTTTAAACAAAAATTATGATAAAATTAAATTGATTGCTGTAATTTTCTTATCAGTTTTTCAAATTTTTGTTCATTTTCGAAAAAAAATGTTTAGGAATATTTGTTTTAGCAGTTTTTTGAGGAGTCGATTAAAGCATGTGCGAGCAAATGATAAAAATGAGTTTTTTTTGCGTTTTGAAGATTGGAAAAAACAATAATATTTTAGAAAATTAAAAACTTTAAAAATTCTATACTAGATTAAAGTATATTAAGAAATTTGAAATATTTTCAAAAGTTTTTTTTTCTCAGCCAATTTTTAAAAAAATTTAAGAAACCCAAAATATTTTTTGAGTTTTCATATTAAAAAATTGATATATAAGTTAATAGGAAATATAATTATTCAATTAAAGAACGAAATCCAAAAATTGGGACAGTCCCTATTAATCACTTGTGAATTTGCCCCTGTTACCCGATGGTTAGCGAAGTTACCAGAGTTTGGAGTACCAGAATTTATACAACATCTCTGTGAGGGCGTCAAAACGGTAACAGAACTGAAAAATGGAGAATTTTATTCTTTTTCAAATATTCATAGGCGGGATCAGAATCAAATATTTTTTTCGAGAATTCAAGAAACAGTATATTTGAATTTTTATCAGAAAATTTTCGAAATGTTTTACAATGCGAGATGATGAATACACACTTTTTCTTAATTATTGGACAATGTTGTTGACGATATATTGTCAGCATCAACCTTATTTAGGTGGAGTCAAGCCGCTGGACAAGCCTTTTTATGAAATAAAAACTGAAAATCAAAAAACTCTGAAATTTTTTGTCAAACTTTAACAGAGTCCAAAATGCGTTGTTTTTTACTTTGGAAATTTTTAAGTTAATTTTGGATTTTTTCATTTTGAACATATGTAACTAATATCACAAGGCGGTTTTTGGCTTTGACATCTCGGAATTTTGTGACTTCAACCCGTCAATTTTGAAATATATGACATTATTAATTCTGACTATTTATATGTCAGAATGTGCCATTTTGAAAAATATTTCATAATAATGCCAATTGAATATTGATTTATAAAATGTGCTTTGTATTAGATTTTGAATTATTTCGAAAACGTGAAATTTTAAAACGTTTCACCGCGTGAGTTGGAAATTGGCTGGGATAGAACCCGCTATATCGAATTTAGTACGACGGCACCTTTTCGCCGATACTAAAAACACGACGGTTTGCAACTCAACTAGATTCAGCAACTTGAACTGTGATTGATGACATAATGTAGTATAGAGACTAACCCAAAAACCAATTAAAGATTCAACTCGAATCCCTCCGAAAATAGCGCTAAAATATTTTCGTAGCCCAATTCTAATCAAGATATAACAAAATCAATGGGTCAATTATTATTGCTCTCTAGCGCTTTTGGTTTGGCATATTTGCTCATTGGTTTTTAATATTTCGATTTAACAATTCGAGGAAGAATTTTTTTTGCCACTATTTTGGAGCTGTTTTCGGAGAATTTTTTGATTATCATACTGTAGCCAATGCACAAGATTCTTCAATCTTCTCATCCACAGATGCAAATTAAGATAATTCCGTGTGCAGCAAGCACAAAAGATCACGAATAATGTTTGCAGAAATGAAAGATTTTATAAAAATTTTGTGCTTAATACCGTTGAAAATGCATCAAAATCTGCTATTCAAGCGCCACACTCGCGAGTCAGACTTGAGGTCGTAAAAGTCTAGAATGCTGCATATTCTTCAATTAATTGGCCAAATAACTAGGGACAAAAAATTTAAATTATTTTTCGGATCCTTTTTGTGAGCAAAAGATTGAATAAACTTAAATAATTGTGCATTATCCCACGAATCCGTCACTCAATACCTCATGGAAGAATATATAATCAATATTAAAAATATCACGCGAGAGCCAAACGCGAGTGCCTCAATTAACGACAATAATTAAACGCGAAACTGACATTAGTGCCACAATCGGGCGAGAGCTTATTCTAGAATGCGCCGCTGGTGGAATGCCTACACCGGATATTGACTGGAAATATATCAACCAGTATGGAACAGAAATGCCTTTTTCGCTAACGACAACGTTTGCAGCTAGAAATTCAACATGCAGGCTTAGGGGTGAAAGTTCACGTTAGAGATCACAAATAATGATTCATTAAACCCGTGCCATTGTTCAGCGATATTTTTAAATATAAGTTTTTTTCTTGCGAAAATTACGCAAAATTTTAGGTCTTTTTATAACGGATCTCCTTTAGTTACATTGGGAACAATAATTTATTCTGAAAAATTTCAAGGGTCTCTCAAAAGTTACATACAGAACTAAGCTTTTGAATTTTAATCCTTCTTATTTTCAATTTCTAGGAGGTCGTTATATTTGGCATACAGTTCTAAAGCTCGGGAAAGTCCCGAGAAATTAATAATTAGTATTTTCTTTAGAGTTAGGCAAAATAAGAAGGTTTCAAAAATTCGAGTTGTAGTTGTGCAATAAATGTAAACCAATTTGTAAAAAAATCGTATTTTCTTAATTGATATTTCGAAATAAGGTTCAAAATGAAAAATTTGGGCAAAGCACTCCTGCAAAAAATTTTGGCCAAATTTTGAAGATTAATATTTTGATATTTTCTGCATATTCGAAAATTTCTAATGTTTACTTTCAAAACGTATAAAAATATTGCCCAGTTTTGTTGGAGCAATGAGCTCAGTCCTATCATTATTTATGTGACGTTATAATACTCAGCTTCAAATCTGATCGTGTAATTTTCTCTCTGACCCACCTGGAGATAAGTTCGTATTTACAAATTTGGGAAAATGGCATTATAATTTCGTTAAATTTCAGCTTGATAAGCATCGTGTAATAATAATACGGAATTGATAATGATCGAAATGAGAGTTGTCTCTTTCCAAGAATAAAAAACTCAAATTTCAAATCACAAAAATTCTATGGCAAGATTTGGTGGTCTCACGGTTATATTAAATTGAATTATTAAAAAAAAACTCAACTTTAACCCTTTGACGACTTCTAGCGGGAGAACGTATTTTGGATGTACCTGAGATCACCCCAAATGGGTTTTTAAACTAATAATTTCTGAGATTATATTTTGTACTTCGTTTCGAACTTAATTAACTATTTGAATGTGTATTTTTTATACTATCAAATAAGAGTTACATTTCACCAACTTTAAATCTTCTTTTCTAACTAGATTCAAATATTAAATTTTCCTCGAAGTAAGAACGGCAAAACTTTACCTAAACAATTTTTCAACTAGATTCAAATTTTAACTATTGGAAAATTTAACGTTCAATGAATAAACTTTTCTAAAAAATTGTCAGGGAAAATTCTTGATTTTTTAGAAATATATTCCAAGAAAAATTCCAAGTTTAACATAGGCAATTTCAAAAATAATTTTCATTTTTGAGCAGTAGCTGACAATTTTTTGGATTTTTATTCATACTGAATGTCATATTTTTTCAAGGGATACAATTTCACATAGTTAAAAAAATTAAGCAAAACACATTTTGCTGTTCCTACTTTAGGTTTGACACAGAATCAACAATCGGAAATCTAATGCTGCATTAATCAATAAATAAAATTACTATTTTAAAAATCGCTCAATTGTTTATCGCCTTTTAGTCTTTAATTTTCCAGCATTACATTTATTTCAAATTATTCAACCCAGGACAATGAAAGTTTTAAAAAACCGCCAAAACAAATCTTCAGAAAAAACCAAATAAAATTTTTATTAGACAGATTAAAAACATGGTTCGACTGAAATCCAGAAAATTTTTGATAAAAATACTATCTTTTGGCTTCTAAAAAACGCCCATATTTCCACGTCTAAAAACGCCTATCTTTAGGCTGAAAACGTTTGAAAAAAGTCTATCTTTCACTATCAGGAGTATAATACGCAGGACTTCTTTACACCCCTTACACAGATTAAAAACCTCACAAATGATGGAATCGGGCCGATACCGATGCACAGCTACTAACAAAATGGTCAAGATACAAAAGACTTTATTCTGAAGCAACAATCTCCTCCAGTTTTTACGAACACGACCAAAAGAAATTATTGTTGCACCGGGGCCTGATCAGAAATTGAACTCTCTTGTGGAGCAATTGGAAGCCCACTTCCGACAACTCAATGGTACAAAAATGGAATAAAGGACTGGATTAAATTTTTGGAATAAATAAACGTTATTCGTTGGAAATTGTGGTTAAATTTTTAAAGTGAATAAAAATATATGGATTACCGACCCTCAGAGCTCAGATCCTGAATATTTGAAAAATGCGAAATCTGAGCATTGATTGGTTGATTCATTTCTTTATCTGACCAATAAAATCGGCCTTTTCCGCAATCCAGGGTTTTGATGGGTGATACATGATTGTGTAATATCTTGCGTTGTTTTTGTATGATTCAAATATTCAGGCTCTATACTCTGCGGGTCGGTATTCATATGCCTTTAATTGACTTATTTTTTTATTAACACATTTTTCAGATAACGAATCAAAAAAAATTCCCTTGGTTTGTTTATCAGATTTTTTCGCACAAATTTTAAAACTAACTAGAAATAAATAAAGTTGATCATGCTGAAAAAAATGGTTATCCGCAAAAAATAATAATTAACTAAGGATCATATCGAAATCAAATTTTTATTATTTTCAAACTTTTTTCTCAGTTAAATCCACGGCTGATAGCGAACGTTTATGTTTCTCAAATAAATTTCAAAGTTAGTTCCGTTTTAAGAAACTGGCGTTTTCGATAAATTTTAGCATAATCGAAAAAAAAGTTAAAGAAAATTACTTTTGAATTGTTTGGTGATATGAAGTTTAAATAAGTATTTTTGAACTATTTTTTGAAGCTTGAAAAATTTTCAACCTATTAAGATTGAACTTCCAAGGTTAATTATAATTCGTCAATTAAACTTTTGTTCTGGCCAAAAACTATAGTTTCTAAATTATTCTGAAAAATGTTTCTCACTAACTTACTCGTTAGGGCTAACCTTTTAAAACTTGTCAAATTCGGATTAACAGTATTAATATTAATTGTAAATCTGAATTAAATTAGTTTTACTGGTGAGCCTCAAAACGAGTAAATCATGAAAACATTGTTTCAGAATTATTTATAGCTGAATAAAATGTGGTTATATTGTTTAATTCGCACGGCTATTAATCAAAAAATGCATCTAACCAGGCTCGTAAAAAGATGGGCTTTGCACGGGTTTTTCCATGTTATTTTTGAAATTTCGAGATTTATTTTTATTTTTATACATGTAATTATTTTTTTTAAACTTTATTTTTAATTTTATCCAAATGCACAGTTGAAACAAAATCTGCTGATGATGATTCAAAAATTCTGGTGAAAGCCAACTCGGCTGGAGATACGGCGAGTTACCGATGTGTGGGCCACGAACGAATTGGGCGAGGTTAGCTCCTCAGCTCAGTTTTGGTTTTAGGTAAGTGTTTTTTTCAAGGATGGTTACAATATAGTGGTAAAGGTGAAGAAAATGGATTATGTGGGTAAAACATGAGCTGAAACGTGTTGATTTCAATTTTGCGTTCGTAACATAAACTTTGTAATTTTTTTAAATATGATGTTATTTTTTATAAGGGAAATTTTCTGACAAAGAAATTCAACACAAGTTTAAAAGTATATTTTCGAGCGATTTTTTAAAGTATAAAATTCAACGAATTTATCAAAATAGTCAGTCAAAACTACTCGGCAATTTCTCATGCATATTTTTTCAGCGTTTTTTTATAAAATTAATTTTATGACAATTTTTTAGCGATATCAAAAACGGTTTTGGGTATAAGTTACACGGTATAACTAAATCTGTATCAACGATTTGAAATAAGGAATTTCAAATTCAAAATTTTGAAAAAAACGGAAAAAATCTTATGAACTTTAAAAGACCAGAAAAAAATTCTCTTACAAGATCGACCAATAAAATCGATACCCATTTTTTCATTGAAATTTCTTATTTAAAATTGTCATTTTTTGTGCAATTTCAGATATTTACATTGTTTTTTGTGCAAAAATCAACTAATTACGGTAGCATTTCTATATTCAAAATTCTTAAAAAAAATCATTTTTTAAAGTGTAATATGACACTTTTTTCAGAACAAATACATATCAAATAACTGGTCGTAACTCAAAATCCACAAGGCGGTTATTTAACTCGTAGACTTTAGACATGAATCTGTACCCAGACTCGATTTCCGGCAACTAGTGACCATTCTATAGATCGAGCCATATAGCAAAAGTTTCATTATTAACATACATTTTTCAAATAGCTTAAATAATATTTCAGCCAATTTGCTTTACAAATGAAATAACAAAATAAAATTTAAAACGAATTTAAAGGCCATTTAATAAGGATAAGAAACAAAAAGTGCGAAATTTACTATGAGTCGACTATAAAAGTGCAATAATGAGATGAAATTAAACCTAATTTATATTTGCAATTACCTCATATAAAACTCTCAAATGATTTTCTATCAGTCTGTCTAAACATAATTTATATGTTTTCTACAAAATTTTCCTAGTATAAAACTCTTAAATTATTTTGGAATCTAATTTCTTGCATTGAAAAATAAAAAGAGAAGCTCACGTAGGCGAGATCACGTAGGCGTCTCATTTTGTTATCTATTGTTATTATAAGTTTTGACTTCTGAAAATGCTCTATTTAAACCGGAGGCCATACTTTAATGCAATGGAAGTCTTAAAATTCGTTACGATTCTTTTAAAGGGTGTCTTCGCATGATTTGAGTACTTTTGAAAAAAAAATATATACCAATATACAGTAATTTGAAAAAGTTCTCAAATCACATAAAAAAACATTGGGGTTGACCTTCAGACGCTTTTAAGACTTTCTTCTCATACACTTATGTCCGAATAAATCAGGTGACGAAATAATTCAAAAATAAGGTTTGAAATATGTCATAAATAAATCCTTTTTCTCGAAAAATAAGATCACGTGACTGGTTTGGAAAATATTATTATGTTCAAAACTCTTAAATTAGGTGTTAATTGGCCCAAAAAATTTTTCGGCGTAATTTGATCACTATTTGTTTACTTTCATCAAAACCTTATTTCCTAATTTGAAGGTCACGTGATCGCTTTTGGACTTTGGTGTAATGGGGAAAAAGTCTTAAAAACTTCTAAAAAACCACTTCACTTCTTTCAAAAATTGATTTAAGCAATTTTTGGAAAAAAACAAGTACTACTTTCCTTATTCCTTATATAACGGTCACGTGATTATTTTCGGGCTATGATGTAATGGAAAAAATGTCTTAGAATTTTTTTCTGATCACGATGAAAGGTTTAGTTTTGTGATTTAAAAAATTTTTGCAAAAAATAAAGTACTGATATACAGTAAAAATTTTCCAAAAAAAAAACGCACAAACGTCATTTTGTCTTCAAGTTAATCGATAACTTTATAACTGATCTTGTCATTAATGGTTAAGCATCGTAAAATGCGATTTAATGGTGAATGGTTCACTACTTGCCGGAAATCGAGTCTACGAGTTAAATGACTTAAATAATTTTTGATTGACTTATAAGATTTTTTGAACCAATTGGGCCAGAATATTTTTGTCACACATTGTAATTTTGATTAAATATTTTTCTTTATGCAAAAACCAATTAATTTTACCACTATATTTATCTGTCGACATAATAATTGATGTTTAGCTATTTCTCCCATGAGGCCACCTCACAATGGTATTTGTACTAGAAATTCTACTGTAGAAATAGCTTTTTAGATTACTAACCACTCCATTTTTCATTATATAATCCTTGATTTTTTGCTTATATACGCACTTATATGCACTTTTCAAACATAAATAGCACTGAAAATCTTCCATGGTTATTACTGGAAAAAATTACGTCAATACTTTGAATGGTATTTTCAGTTCCTATAAACATGGTAAACCTCCTAAATTTAATATTATCATTTTCGAGCGAAAATATAGTTGTCGCCAAATTTTTTTATCAACAATTTATGTTTTTGAGCTCTGTTCAAAATGAAAAATATGACATCAGAAATGATCAAAATAAAAAGTCACCGCAAAAATGCAAGGCTAATTATAAATCATCAAAAATAAAGACGCGTGATTCTTATTGCTCAAGATTCCTCCTGCATTCTTGAAGTATCTTTTTTTTTTACATAATATTGAAGATGATGCCTGAGTCCATATTTAATATTTTTATATCTACAGAGCTTGTTTTTATTCAAAACAATAATAAGTTATGTGGTAAAAGAGTCATTATGTTTATTAAAACACATTGTTAGTTGGACTTTACTATTTTCGTTGATTGTATCTCGACACCAACAGCAAAATCTTAACCCCCCCGCTAAAATACTGTGTTGTTCAACATTTATCAGAATAATTTGATAGCCTGAATGGCCTGATTGGTCACCGGAATACGTAGGTGGTGATTTTAGAAGACAATCTGATAGTTCAAAATATCAACAATCTATTTTAAATACCTTAGACTATTTTTTTAATATAAAGTGTGATCACCATGAGTAATTTTCTTGTTGTATAATAAATATTGCTGACATTATCATTCTTAACCGGAAAATAACCTCGCAGGGTATTCTTATCTGATAAATACCTTCTAAATGTCTCCTAGAGGAGCAATATTCAGATAATAAGGGTAACCACGAATGTGGGAGTTAGAGTATTACTGGCGAAGATTGTTTAATATCTCTTTTGGTCTCGCTTTAACCATTTGTATACTCTAAACTTAACCCTTGGAGCACAGAGCCACTCAAGTGGCTCAAGCCCACCTTGAATCATTTAAATTTATGGAAAATGATCGCGGATTATTTTTAAATAAAAATTTCAAAAAATCCTAATGTAAATTTTGGTATAAAAATTTGTGTAATTAAACTAAATAAGTAAGTAATAAAAATGTAAATAAAATTGATTTTGTTCCTAAAAATTGCTATTACCCCGATTTTTGATAATTTAGCTCAAAATTTTTTTTGTCGGAAATTTCATCGACAAAAAAACTTCTTGAGGAACTGTTTGTAAAAGTGAACCGATATATGGATCTTCACCCGAATTCTGTGAACTTGAGTGATTTTCATTTAAATTTACTAGGGCGGTTTGTTTTTCTCGTTTGGTTCATTAAATAACCTCAAACCAATTTTGTGATCGAAGTATGACAATCCATGGGTCCATTATGACCACAAAAAGCATACTGAATAGTCATATTTGCTCTCTAGCGCGGATTGTGAACATGATAAACTCATGGTCTGTACTTTGTTAATTATAAAATTAACTACGATGAATCTTTTGGCGGTATTTTCGGGGCAATCCGAATGTACTTTATAATTTTTTTGCGTTATTTACTGTATTGAGAACAAAATTGGTCAATTGACAAATAAATTTCATGTTTAGTAACAAAGTAAATTTATTGCATCAGGTTTTCACTACAGGGCCACCTAGTGAGAAAAATAAATGTTATGAAAGTCTGAGATTACGCTCTTTTTTGTCGAATTAGTTGAGACACAAATTCTAAGCAAAATATACGTCCACATAACCTCCTTTGAAACCGATATCTACTGAAAATATTGTTTCTTATTTTTTTAATTGTTGTTTTTCAGATTAAAATTTGATTATGCGTTTGGGAAAAGCTTTTTTTTTATCCTCCCCAGCAGTGTTATTTTTGAGGAACACGAGATTTGGTTTCGTTTATCTACCAATTCAATATAAACATCAAAAGCTTGGTACTTTTCTGTTTGACATTTATTTAAACATTTATACGAGACCTAATCAAATTTCAACTACCGTATAATCGGCAATATTCTCAAGATTTATAAATCCATTTTACAAACAATAATCCCGATGTAATTTTTTTATATAAAACTTGACAGGTTTTAAGTGAATCTGACGTGATTGAAGCTGAGCCACATAATCTCATGACACTGTAAAACCTTATGAAAAATAAGGGCCAATTTAATAAGAAATCGATATAAAAAGTTGAAAGTTGCGAAAAACAGAAATATATTGCCAAAAAATATTTTCAGAAATATGTTAATCAGAATAACATTCAAAAATAAATAAGAACGGCTATTAATTATTGCCCGATGGGGCATAACTTATGGGCTATAAGTTTATTGTGGACTTCAGTTTGAAGTCACTTTAAATTCGGTGAAAAGCCAACACTTTCTTGAAGATATCTCGAGCTACTTAAAATTTTTCAAAAACATTTTTGATGTTAAATAACATTTATTTTTATTATGCGGTTTTCCGGAAAATTTGTATATTTCTAAATGTTCGATATCGGTGAAACAAAAATTGGACCCAAATTTAAATACAAAATAGGAAAAAAACATTACGGTATAAAGTATAGCGTATACTACACTCTATGTTATTGCGAATATAGGGTGTGACAATCACGAATGTAACTGATCTTACGATTGCTGATTCGCTCGCTTTTAACAATCTTTGATGATTTTGTTTAGGTCGGTCTGACAAAAAATTTTGAAGTGTCCCTCACTTTCTGAAGTGAACTTTTCTAATGATGGTATTGTAGACGATAAAATATGATTTTCTCTCTCGAAGAACATATTTTTGGGAATTTCTAAAAATGTCCATATCATTTACAAACTAAAGCGATCAATTGAGCTTTTCATTTGGGCAATTTATTTCACGAATGATAAGCATTACAAAAATTGAGCAAGAAAAATATATTTTTTTACGTTTAAACGTTGTGTTCAAAACAGCTTTAACAGCCTAGTTGTCCATTAGTAGTTCAACATCGTGTTTTACCAAAATTTTAAAATGGAAAATTTTGCAAAAACTATATTTACTAAAAACATTAACTCTCATTGAATAACGCTATATTTCCATAATTTACATCAATTTAAACGTTTTTTTCAGAAAAGAAAAGCTTCACGGCTCAAAAATACGTATATGGATATACGGTATTATATCAGTAGTACTGATATCAGTAGTACTGATTCGTACTATTGTTTTCGAAACTATTGTTACAAAGTATATAAAATACGTCGAAACCTCAGAAAAGAATAGCATAGTTAGGGAGCGCTGTAGTTCTCTCTGTAGTTTTACCGCTGCGCTCCCTAAGCAAGTATACAAAATCATGTGACTTATAATCGAGAAAAAGGGCTTTGCTTTAATACAACACAAATAAAGTTAAAAAACATCAATTATTTGATCATTTCTTTTTTTTTATTGCAGTAAAAATCAGTGACCTTATATTCGAGACATTTTTTTTTAAATTAAAAAAATGAACATGGAAATTCGCAAAACTTTATTTATTAAAACAATAACTTTCATTAAAACACTTTTTATTTCAACATCAATTTAAACGTTTTTTTCAGAAAAAGCTCCGCGGCTCGCATCTGATGAAGCACTAATTCAACAATCAGTCGTCGCTACGTTGTCGAAGGGAAATCAAAAGCTTTAAATGTGATTTATTTGGATTTCCAGAACCGAATATACATGGACTGTTGAATCTTCCGATTCCACTGAGGGCGCTAAAGATTACGTACAATGTGCTGGCTTGAAAACTTGTATTGTGACCAATGTGCGTGCGAGCAAAACGTATAACTGCCTTGCTAAAAATGTCTTTGGAAATGGGAAAAATTGGATTTGAATTGAACAAATTGAGACCGACAGTTGTTAAAATAGAATCGCCATTTTTGTAACGAAAGGAAAAACTGTTAATCTACGCCCAAAAGTCGATCATGATCCATACATCAAGGAATCGGTTACTTATTTTCAAAACCATCGAGTGACAATAGCTCTCAATCAGGGGTCGGCACTAGAACACAAAATCGGTTCTAGAACAAGAACAGATAATGAGTTCTATAGAACAGTCCTATAAAAAAGAACAGAACATGAACACATTTTTAAAATTTTAATCAGAACAAGAATCGAACAAGAACACATTTTTTGAAATTTGGAATAGACCAGAACAAGAACAGAACACATTTTTCTAGAACCGTTCTAAATATGTTCTTGTTTCTGATGATTATTTGGTAAAAAAAAGTAAAAATGTTCTAGATATGTCACTGATTTTTTATTTAGTATCCGTTTAATCAAGGGATTTGAAACAGAGTGATAGATTATATAGCAGACCTTGGCAAACCTGTTCTAGTGCCGACCTCTGCTCTCAATACTCTTAATTTATATTTTGTCCTTGTTCTTTGTTGTGTAACGCTAGATTAGGCTGTCCGAAGTCAGCTCCATCTTATTTTTTTGCCTTAGAAAAACAAGAGTCTTAGTAACAAGACAATATCAGAAACGTAGACAATCGATCATCAATGAGATGGCCTTTTTTTAATATTTTAAATTATGAAATGTCAAAAAGAGGAATAAACGAGTTTACAAATAATTGAGATCTCTGTTGTTATTGGGTTGAATTTTGACCAATCAGGATTCAGCTCAATCCCAAAAAATTTTGTGGTGCATAATTTTCACGACTTGGACAGTTTTTTAAATAGGTCATGTGACCCAGACTGTAAATATCATCATATGATTTTGAAGCTTGCAATTTTGTAAAGCTTGATACATACATGAAATAAATGTGTAACCAGATCTTGTTTTTTAATCAATTTATGAATTCCGAGTTGGATATCCATTATGACCCCGGTCCTAAAAAAAACTTTTTTGCTTTAAAAAATATTTTTTGGACACGGGGATTGTTATCGATAGATTTATTTTTTCTTCAATTTGGCCTATCGATTATAGTGTGTTATAAATAATCGTTATGAAGGACTATAATGTCACGTGGTTCAAATTGGGCCGAAATGGAAATAAGAAAAGAGTGAAAAAAATCCAAGCTATTTGAAAGAAACGAATACATCATTGAAAAAGCTGCATTCGCTCAAGCTGGTGATATGTTATAAACGTCGAAACCGAATTTGACAGCGATGAAAAAACCGTTAATTTAATTTCCAAGATATCCCATTTCCTCCCATGGGGATTCAGGCAGGGATCGAAATTTATAGACATTTTACCGCGAAAAATCAGTTTGTTTTTTTCAACCAAAGTGTTTCTCAGAAGTGAATAGGTTGTCCACATCATTTACAATTCGGCTTTTGAAAACGACTCATAAGACCCAGTTTCTTTAATTTAAAGAACATTTAAACTGCTTGTTATCTCTATAGCGTGTGTTCGAATCCCACTAATGTTGTCTTATTGATTGCTAAGTGATTGCTTGAGTGACTAGCACCGTTCAACTTGGGTTCCCGATATCAAGCACCCTTGCTATAATCATCTCAAGGCAATCACTGAGACAACATTAGTTGGATTCAAACACGCGCTTACAGATAACAAGATTTTTAAGATGGACTTGGTTGGTAAATGATATAATTTTAAAAAAGGCACTACAACAATGAAAAATACATCGTTTGTTAAATTTGAAAATTTGAAAAAATCGTTTGTTAAACAAATCAATAAATTTCGATCCCTAAATTAAGGTCGAAAATATTCAAAATTCGTAAAAGTCGAGTTAAACCCGGTTTTAATAACTATGCGGATATTTCCAAATATAATATACAATTTGCCGTGATTTCACCAGCGAATCCAACGCAACAGGGTACCTGGGAACTTTTGAAAACAGTGGAACACAAAGGTTAATTGGGTGATATGGACATAGATTTTTTTCGATCATTTAAAACTTTATTCGAAAATAAAATGAAAGAAGTAATATAATCGGTTCCACAAAATTTTCTTCAATTTTCGAGCTCAGTGAGGCGTAAAAAGTATGAAAAAAACACTTTACAGACTATTCACACACTTGAACTGAAAACTTTTTTGTAAAAAGATGATAACGTTTATCTAAAGTATTACTTTTAGTATAAAGTATTTAAGATATCGTTAAAAACAAAAAAATTTTGTTTGTAAATCAATTGAAAACCATTTTAATCGATAACTACACGTCCAATTCCCTTTTTGTTATTTATGAGTTGATCAAGTTTAAATTTGTTAATCCGGCCGGTTTAACATTACACTTTTATGTACAATATTGTACAGACGTTTTTGACCAAGACGTCGCTGGGAAACTTTAACCGCCGAATATTTATTTTATCTATTTTGGGAAAAACAAAAAGCTTAGAAAAAAACCAAAAAAAATATTGGTAAATAAGAGCATTACAAAAACTCGTAACTCCAATACCTACCAATCAGAAATTAATTGTAAATGTATTTTATATTACTAATAGTAATATTATTGATTTCAAAGGGCTCAAAAACCCACACTTCTTCAGTGATTAAAAGTGACAAATTCGATATTATGTTCCTAAATTAAAAAAAAACCGAAATTTAAAATTTATAGAAAAACTTCAAATATTGAAATCATCCTTCGAATTAAAGTTAGATATTTTTGTACTGCAGATATAGACGAAAAATTGGGTTGATCCTATTTGTATTTAAGGAGGAGATAAGTTTTTAAGCTTTGGTCTTTGAGGCCCTATAGCGGTTAAACTTGTAATCAACAAAATCTTAGACCAAGCTCATTGTCATTTTTTTGGCCGATTTAGTATAGTCTCAACTTTTTAGCGAAATCTATTTGCGACGACTACCCCCTTAACTCATAAATAACAAAAAGGGAATTGGACGTGTAGTTATCGATTAAAATGGGTTTTCAATTGAATTACAAACAAAATTTATTGTGTTTTTTAACGATATCTTAAATACTTTATACTCAAAAGTAATACTTTAGATAACGTTATCATCTTTTTTCCAAAAAAAAGTTTATCAGTTCAATGTGTGAATAGTCTGTAAAAGTGCTTTTTTTCATACTTTTTACGCATGGCCTCACTTGAGCTCGAAATTGAAGAAAATTTTGTGAACCGATATATCTACTTCCTTCATTTTATTTTCGAATAAAGTTTTAAAATGATCGAAAAAAATCTATGTCCATATCAACCCAATTAACCTTTGTGTTCCACTGTTTTCATAAGTTCCCAGGTACCCTGTTGCGTTGGATTCGCTGGTGAAATCACGGCAAATTGTATATTATATTTGGAAATATCCGCATAGTTATTAAAACCGGGTTTAAACTCGACTTTTACCGAATTTTGAATATTTTCGACCTTAATTTAGGGATCGGAAATTTATTGATTTATTTAACAAACACGATTTTTCAAATTGTGTAGTGCCTTTTTTTTGTACCAATGATATCATTTTACCAACCTAAGTCCATCTTAAAAATCTTGTTATCTGTATAGCGCGTGTTTGAATCCAACTAATGTTGTCTCAGTGATTGCCTTGAGTATGATTATAGGCAAGGGTGCTTGATATCGGGACCGCCAAAGTTGAACGGTGCTAGTCACTCAAGCAATCACTTAGAGAATCAATAAGACAACATTAGTGGGATTCGAACACACGCTATAGAGATAACAAGCAGTTTTAAATGTTCTTTAAAATTAAAGAAACTGGGTCTTATGAGTCGTTTTCAAAAGCCGAATTGTAAATGATGTGGACAACCTATTCACTTCTGAGAAACACTTTGGTTGAAAAAAACAAACTGATTTTTCGCGGTAAAATGTCTTGAAATTTCGATCCCTGCCTGAATCCCCATGGGAGGAAATGGGATATCTTGGACGATTAAATTAACGGTTTTTTCATCGCTGTCAAATTCGGTTTCGACGTTTATAACATAATCACCAGCTTGAGCGAATGCAGCTTTTTCAATGATGTATTCGATTCCTTTCAAATAGCTTTGGGATTTTTTCACTCTTTTCTTATTTCCATTTCGGCCCAATTTGAACCACGTGACATTATAGTCCTTCATAACGATTATTTATAACACACTATAATCGATAGGCCAAATTGAAGAAAAAATAAATCTATCGATAACAATTCCCGTGTCCAAAAAGATATTTTTAAAGCAAAAAAGTTTTTTTTAGGACCCGGGGATCATAATGGATATCCAACTCGAGAATTCATTAATTTGATTAAAAAACAAGATCTGGTTACAGATTTATTTCATGTATGTATCAAGCTTTACAAAATTGCAAGCTTCAAAATCATATGATGATATTTACAGTCTGGGTCACATGACCTATTTTAAACTGTCCCAAGTCGTGAAAATTATGCACCACAAAAATTTTTGGGATTGAGCTGAATCCTGATTGGTCAAAATTCAACCCAATAACAACAGATGATCTCAATTAATTTGTAAACTCGGTTTATCCGCTCTTTTTGACATTTCATAATTTTAAAATATTAAAAAAGGGCCATCTCATTTGATGATCGATTGTCTACGTTTCTGAATATTGTCTTGTTACTAGACTCTTGTTTTTCTAAGGCAAAAAAATAAGATGGAGCTGACTTCGGACAGCCTAATCTAGCGTTTAACATACAGAACAAGGACAAAATATAAATTAAGAGTATTGAGAGCAGAGGTCGGCACTAGAACAGGTTTGCCAAGGTCTGCTATAATCTTATCACTCTGTTTTCAGATCCCTTGATTAAACGGATACTAAATAAAAAATCAGTGACATATCTAGAACATTTTTACTTTTTTTTACCAAATAATCATCAGAACAAGAACATATTTAGAACGGTTCTGGAAAAATGTGTTCTGTTCTTGTTCTGGTCTATTTCAAATTTCAAAAAATATGTTCTTGTTCGATTCTTGTTCTGATTAAAATTTTAAAAATGTGTTCATGTTCTGTTCTTGTTCTGTTTTTATACTGTAGGACTGTTCTATAGAACTCATTATCTGTTCTTGTTCTAGAACCGATTTTTTGTTCTAGTGCCGACCCCTGATTGAGAGCTATTGTCACTCGATGGTTTTTGAAAATAAGTAACCGATTCCTTGATGTATGGATCATGATCGACTTTTGGGCGTAGATTAACAGTTTTTCCTTTCGTTACAAAAAATTGCGATTCTATTTTAACAACTGTCGGTCTCAATTTGTTCAATTCAAATCCAATTTTTCCACTTCCAAAGACATTTTTAGCAAGGCAGTTATACGTTTTGCTCGCACGCACATTGGTCACAATACAAGTTTTCAAGCCAGCACATTGTACGTAATCTTTAGCGCCCTCAGTGGAATCGGAAGATTCAACAGTCCATGTATATTCCGGTTCTGGAAATCCAAATAAATCACATTTTAAAGCTTTTGATTTCCCTTCGACAACGTAGCGACGACTGATTGTTGAATTAAGTGCTTCATCAGATGCGAGCCGCGGAGCTTTTTCTGAAAAAAACGTTTAAATTGATGTTGAAATAAAAAGTGTTTTTAATGAAAGTTATTGTTTATAATAAATAAAGTTTTGCGAAATTTCCATGTTCATTTTTTTAATTTTAAAAAAATGTCTCGAATATAAGGTCACCTGATTTTTACTGCAATAAAAAAAAAGAAATGACAATATTATTTTTTAACTTTATTTGTGTTGTATTAAAGCAAAGCCCTTTTTCTCGATTATAAGGTCACAAGATTTTGTATACTTTGCTTAGGGAGCGCAGCGGTAAAACTACAGAGAGAACTACAGCGCTCCCTAACTATGCTATTCTTTTCTGAGGTTTCGACGTATTTTCATAACTTGTAACAAATAGTTTCGAAAACAATAGTACCGAATCAGTACTACTGAATCAGTACTACTGATATACCGTATATCATATACGGTATTTTTGAGCCGTGAAGCTTTTTCTGAAAAAACGTTTAAATTGATGTAAAATTAATGGAAATATAGCGTTATTCAATGAGAGTTAATGTTTTTAGTAAATATAGTTTTGCAAAATTTTCCATTTTAAATTTTGTAAAACACGATGTTGAACTACTAATTGACAACTAGGCTGTTAAAGCTGTTTTGAACACAACGTTTAAACGTAAAAAATATATTTTTCTTGCTCAATTTTTGTAATGCTTATCATTCGTGAAATAAATTGGCCAAATGAAAAGCTCAATTGATCGCTTTAGTTTGTAAATAATATGGACATTTTTAGAAATTCCCAAAAATATGTTCTTCGAGAGAGAAAATCATATTTTATCGTCTACAATACCATCATTAGAATAAGTTCACTTCAGAAAGTGAGGGACACTTCAAAATTTTTGTCAGACCGACCTAGAACAAAATCATCACAAGATTGTTAAAAGCGAGCGAATCAGCAATCGTAAGATCAGTTACATTCGTGATTGTCACACCCTATATTCGCAATAACATAGAGTGTAGTATACCGTATACTGTATACCTGTAATGTTTTTTTTTCTTATTTTGTATTCAAATTTGGTTCAATTTTTGTTTCACCGATATCGAACATTGAGAATAGACAAATTTTCCGGAAAACCGCATAATAAAAATAAATGTATTTTACATCAAAAATGTTTTGAAAAATTTTAAGTAGCTCGAGACTATCTTCAAGAAAGTGTTGGCTTTTCACCGAAATTTTAAAGTGACTTCAAACTGAAGTCCACAATAACTTATAGCCCATAAGTTATGCCCCATAACTTATGGGCAATAATTAATAGCCGTTCTTATTTATTTTTGAATGTTATTCTGATTAACATATTTCTGAAAATATTTTTTTTGGCAATATATTTCTGTTTTTCGCAACTTTCAACTTTTTATATCGATTTCTTATTAAATTGGCCCTTATTCTTCATAAGGTTTTACAGTGTAATGAGATTATGTGGCTCAGCTTCAATCACGTCAGATTCACTTAAAACCTGCCAAGTTTTATATAAAAAAATTACATCGGGATTATTGTTTGTAAAATGGATTTATAAATCTTGATAGAATATTGCCGATTATACGGTAGTTGAAATTTGATTAGGTCTCGTATAAATGTTTAAATTAAATGTCAAACAAAAAAGTACCAAGCTTTTGATGTTTATATTGAATTGGTAGATAAACGAAACCAAATCTTCGTGTTCTCAAAAATAAACACTGCTGGGGAGGATAAAAAAAAAGCTTTTCCCAAACGCATAATCAATATTTTAATCTGAAAAACAACAATTAAAAAAATTAGAAACAATATTTTCAGTAGATATCGGTTTCAAAGGAGGTTATGTGGACGTATATTTTGCTTAGAATTTGTGTCTCAACTAATTCGACAAAAAAAGAGCGTGATCTCAGACTTTCATAACATTTAGTTTTCTCACTAGGTGGCCCTGTAGTGAAAACCTGATGCAATAAATTTACTTTGTTAACTAAACATGAAATTTATTTGTCAATTGACCAATTTGTTCTCAATACAGTAAATAACGCAAAAAAATTATAAAGTACATTCGGATTGCCCCGAAAATACCGCCAAAAGATTCATCGTAGTTAATTTTATAATTAACAAAGTACAGACCATGAGTTTATCATGTTCACAATCCGCGCTAGAGAGCAAATATGACTATTCAGTATGCGTTTTTGTGGTCATAATGGACCCATGGATTGTCATACTTCGATCACAAAATTGGTTTGAGGTTATTTAATGAACCAAACGAGAAAAACAACCGGCCTAGTAAATTTAAATGAAAATCACTTCAAGTTCACAGAATTCGGGTGAAGATCCATATATCGGTTCACTTTACAAACAGTTCCTCAAGAAGTTTTTTTGTCGATGAAATTTCCGACAAAAAATTTTTTTGAGCTAAATTATCAAAAATCGGGGTAATAGCAATTTTTTAAAAACAAAAATCAATTTTATTTACATTTTTATTACTTACTTATTTAGTTTAATTACACGAATTTTTATACCAAAATTTAGATTAGGATTTTTTGAAATTTTTATTTAAAAATAATCCGCGATCATTTTCCATAATATTTAAATGATTCAAGGTGAGCTTGAGC
Source organism: Oikopleura vanhoeffeni (assembly GCA_004367855.1). Taxonomy (NCBI): domain Eukaryota; kingdom Metazoa; phylum Chordata; class Appendicularia; order Copelata; family Oikopleuridae; genus Oikopleura; species Oikopleura vanhoeffeni. Next base: position 66,818 of record SCLH01001331.1, read on the forward strand.
CACTTGAGTGGCTCTGTGCCTCCAAGGGTTAAGTTTAGAGTATACAATGGTTAAAGCGAGACCAAAAGAGATATTAAACAATCTTCGCCAGTAAGTACTCTAACTCCCACATTCGTGGTTACCCTTATTATCTGATATTTGCTCCTCTAGGAGACATTTAGAAGGTATTTATCAGATAAGAATACCCTGCTGAGGTTATTTTCCGGTTAAGAATGATAATGTCAGCAATATTTATTTATACAACAAGAAAATTACTCATGGTGATCACACTTTTATATTAAAAAAATAGTCTAAGGTATTTAAAATAGATTGTTGATATTTTGAACTATCAGAATTTGTCTTCTATAAATCACCACCTACGTATTCCGGTGACCAATCAGGCCATTCAGGCTATCAAATTATTCTGATTAAATGTTGAACAACACAGTAATTTAGCGGGGGGTTAAGATTTTGCTGTTGGTGTCGAGATACAATCAACGAAAATAGTAAAGTCCAACTAACAATGTGTTTTATGACTCTTTTACCACATAACTTATTATTGTTTTGATAAAAACAAGCTCTGTAGATATAAAAATATTAAATATGGACTCAGGCATCATCTTCAATATTATGTAAAAAAAAGATACTTCAAGAATGCAGGAGGAATCTTGGAGCAATAAGAATCACGCGTCTTTATTTTTGATGATTTATAATTAGCCTTGCATTTTTGCGGTGACTTTTTATTTTGATCATTTTTGATGTCATATTTTTCATTTTGAACAGAGCTCAAAACATAAATTGTTGATAAAAAAATTTGGCGACAACTATATTTTCGCTCGAAAATGATAATATTAAATTTAGGAGGTTTACCATGTTTATAGGAACTGAAAATACCATTCAAAGTATTGACGTAATTTTTCCAGTAATAACCATGGAAGATTTTCAGTGCTATTTATGTTTGAAAAGTGCATATAAGTGCGTATATAAGCAAAAAATCAAGGATTATATAATGAAAAATGGAGTGGTTAGTAATCTAAAAAGCTATTTCTACAGTAGAATTTCTAGTACAAATACCATTGTGAGGTGGCCTCATGGGAGAAATAGCTAAACATCAATTATTATGTCGACAGATAAATATAGTGGTAAAAATTAATTGGTTTTTGCATAAAGAAAAATATTTCAATCAAAATTACAATGTTGACAAAAATATTCTGGCCCAATTGGTTCAAAAAATCTTATAAGTCAATCAAAAATTATTTAAGTCATTTAACTCGTAGACTCGATTTCCGGCAAGTAGTGACCATTCACCATTAATCGCATTTTACGATGCTTACAACATTAATGACAAGATCAGTTATAAAGTTATCGATTAACTTGAAGACAAAATGACGTTTGTGCGTTTTTTTTTTGGAAAATTTTTACTGTATTACAGTACTTATTTTTTTGCAAAAATTTTTAAATCACAACATAAACCTTTCATCGTGATCAGAAAAAAATTCTAAGACATTTTTTCCATAACATCATGCCCGAAATAATCACGTGACCGTATATTTAGGAATAAGGTTGGTAAAAGTAGTACTGTTTTCCAAAAATTGCTTAAATCAATTTTTGAAAGAAGTGAAGTGGTTTTTTAGAAGTTTTTAAGACTTTTTTCCCATTACACAAAGTCAAAAGCGATCACGTGACCTTCAAATTAGGAAATAAGGTTTTGTGAAGTAAACAAATAGTGATCAATTACGCCGAAAAATTTTTTGGGCCAATTAACACCTAATTTAAGAGTTTTGAACATAATAATATTTTCCAAACACGTCACGTGATCTTATTTTTCAGAAATAAGGATTTATTTATGACATATTTCAAACCTTATTTTTGAATTATTTCGTCACCTGATTTTATTCGGACATAAGTGTAATGAGAAGAAAGTCTTAAAAGCGTCTGAAGGTCAACCCAATGTTTTTTTATGTGATTTGAGAACTTTTTCAAATTACTGTATATTGGTAATATATATTTTTTTCAAAAGTACTCAAATCATGCGAAAGACCCCTTAAAAGAATCGTAACGAATTTCTAAGACTTCCATTGCATTAAAGTATGGCCTCCGGTTTAAATAGAGCATTTTCAGAAGTCAAAACTTATATACATATGATAACAAAATGAGACGCCTACGTGATCTCGCCTACGTGAGCTTCTCTTTTTATTTTCAATGCAAAGAATTAGATTCCAAAATAATTTAAGAGTTTATACTAGAGAATTTTGTAGAAAAACTATAATTAGTGTTAGACAGACTGATAGAAAATCATTTGAAGTTTTATATGAGGTAATTGCAAATATAAATTAAGGTTTAATTTCATCTCATTATTGCACTTTTATAGTCGACTCATAGTAAATTTCGCAACTTTTTGTTTCTTATCCTTATTAAATGCCTTTAAATTCGTTTAAATTTTATTTTGTTATTTCATTTGTAAAGCAAATTGGCTGAATATATATTTAAGCTATTGAAAAATGTATGTTAATATAAACTTTGCTTATATGGCTCGATCTATAGAAGGTCACTAGTTGCCGGAAATCGAGTCTGGGTACAGATTCATGTCTAAAGTCTACGAGTTAAATAACCGCCTTGTGGATTTGAGTTACGACCAGTTATTTGATATGTATTTGTCTGAAAAAAGTGTCATATTACACTTTAAAAAATGATTTTTTTTTAAGAATTTTTGAATATAGAAATGCTACCGTAATTAGTTGATTTTTGCACAAAAAACAATTGTAAATATGCTGAAATTGCACAAAAATGACAATTTTAAATAAGAAATTTCAAAACTGAAAAATGGGTATCGATTTTATTGGTCGATCTTGTAGAGAATTTTTTCTGGTCTTTTAAAGTCATAAGATTTTTTCCGTTTTTTCAAAATTTTTGAATTTGAAATTCCTTATTTCAAATCGTTGATACAGATTTAGTTATACCGTGTAACTTATACCCCAAAAACCCGGTTTTGATATCGCTAAAAAATTGTCAAAAAATTAATTTTATAAAAAAACGCTGAAAAAATATGCATGAGAAATTGCCGAGTAGTTTTGACTGGACTATTTTGATAAATTCGTTGAATTTTACCTTTAAAAAATCGCTGAAAATATACTTTTAAACTTGTGTTGAATTTCTTTGTCAGAAAATTTCCCTTATAAAAAATAACATCATATTTAAAAATTACAAAGTTTATGTTACGAACCGCAAAATTGAAATCAACACGTTTCAGCTCATGTTTTACCCACATAATCCATTTTCTTCAACCTTTACCACTATATTGTAACCATCCTTGAAAAAACACTTACCTAAAACCAAAAACTGAGCTGAGGAGCTAACCTCGCCCAATTCGTTCGTGGCCACACATCGGTAACTCGCCGTATCTCCAGCCGAGTTGGCTTTCACCAGAATTTTTGAATCATCATCAGCAGATTTTGTTTCAACTGTGCATTTGGATAAAAATTAAAAATAAAGTTTAAAAAAAATAATTACATGTATAAAAATAAAAAATAAATCTCGAAATTTTCAAAAAATAACATGGAAAACCCGTGCAAAGCCCATCTTTTTCACGAGCCTGGTTTAGATGCATTTTTTTTTGATTAATAGCCGTGCGAATTAAACAACATAACCACATTTATTCAGCTATAAATAATTCTGAAACAATGTTTTCATGATTTACTCGTTTTGAGGCTCACCAGTAAAACTAATTTAAATTCAGATTTACAATTAATATTAATACTGTTAATCCGAATTTGACAAGTTTTAAAGGTTAGCCCTAACGAGTAAGTTAGTGAGAAACATTTTTTCAGAATAATTTAGAACTATAGTTTTTGGCAAGAACAAAAGTTTAATTGACGAATTATAATTAACCCTTGGAAGTTCAATCTTAATAGGTTGAAAATTTTTCAAGCTTCAAAAATAGTTCAAAAATACTTATTTAAACTTCATATCACCAACAATTCAAAAGTAATTTTCTTTAACTTTTTTTTTCGATTATGCAAAATTTATCGAAAACGCTAGTTTCTTAAAACGGACTAACTTTGAAATTTATTTGAGAAACATAAACGTTCGCTATCAGCCGTGGATTAAACTGAAAAAAAAGTTTGAAAATAATAAAAATTTGATTTCGATTATGATCCTTAGATAATTATTATTTTTGCGGATAACCATTTTTTCAGCATGATCAACTTTATTTATTGTCTAGTAGTTTATAAAATTTGTGCGAAAAAAATCTGATAAACAAACCAAGGGATTTTTTTTTGATTCGTTATCTGAAAAATGTGTTAATGAAAAAAATAAGTCAATTTCAAGGCATATGAATTACCGACCCGCAGAGTATAGAGCCTGAATATTTGAATCATACAAACAACGCAAGATATTACACCAATCATGTATCACCCAATCAAAACCCTGGATTGCGGAAAAGGCCGATTTTATTGGTCAGATTAAGAAATGATCAACCAATCAAATGCTCAGATTTCGCATTTTTCAAATATTCAGGATCTGAGCTCTGAGGGTCGGTAATCCATATATTTTTATTCACTTTAAAAATTTAACCACAATTTCCAACGAATAACGTTTATTTATTCCAAAAAATTTAATCCAGTCCTTTATTTCCATTTTTGTACCATTGAGTTGTCGGAAGTGGGCTTCCAATTGCTCCACAAGAGAGTTCAATTTTCTGATCAGGCCCCGGTGCAACAATATTTTCTTTTGGTCGTGTCGTAAAAACTGGAGGAGATTGTTGCTTCAGAATAAAGTCTTTTGTATCTTGACCCATTTTGTTAGTAGCTGTGCATCGGTATCGGCCGATTCCATCATTTGTGAGGTTTTTAATCTGTGTAAGGGGTGTAAAGAAGTCCTGCGTATTATACTCTTGATAGTGAAAGATAGACTTTTTTCAAACGTTTTCAGGCCTAAAGATAGGCGTTTTTAGACGTGGAAATATGGGCGTTTTTTAGAAGCCAAAAGATAGTATTTTTATCAAAAATTTTCTGGATTTCAGTCGAACCATGTTTTTAATCTGTCTAATAAAAATTTTATTTGGTTTTTTCTGAAGATTTGTTTTGGCGGTTTTTTAAAACTTTCATTGTCCTGGGTTGAATAATTTGAAATAAATGTAATGCTGGAAAATTAAAGACTAAAAGGCGATAAACAATTGAGCGATTTTTAAAAATAGTAATTTTATTTATTGATTAATGCAGCATTAGATTTCCGATTGTTGATTCTGTGTCAAACCTAAAGTAGGAACAGCAAAATGTGTTTTGCTTAATTTTTTAACTATGTGAAAATTGTATCCCTTGAAAAAATATGACATTCAGTATGAATAAAAATCCAAAAAATTGTCAGCTACTGCTGAAAAATGAAAATTATTTTTGAAATTGCCTATGTTAAACTTGGAATTTTTCTTGGAATATATTTCTAAAAAATCAAGAATTTCACCTGACAATTTTTTAGAAAATGTTATTCATTGAACGTTAAATTTTTCCAATAGTTAAAATTTGAATCTAGTTGAAAAATTGTTTAGGTAAAAGTTTTGCCGTTCTTACTTCGAGGAAAATTTAATATTTGAATCTAGTTAGAAAAGAAGATTTAAAGTTGGTGAAATGTAACTCTTATTTGATAGTATAAAAAAATACACATTCAAATAGTTAATTAAGTTCGAAACGAAGTACAAAATATAATCCAGAAATTATTAGTTTAAAAACCCATTTGGGGTGATCTCAGGTACATCCGAAAATACGTTCTCCCGCTAGAAGTCGTCAAAGGGTTAAAGTTGAGTTTTTTTTTAATAATTCAATTTAATATAACCGTGAGACCACCAAATCTTGCCATAGAATTTTTGGTGATTTGAAATTTGAGTTTTTTATTCTTGGGAAAGAGACAACTCTCATTTCGATCATTATCAATTCCGTATTATTATTACACGATGCTTATCAAGCTGAAATTTAACGAAAATTATAATGGCCATTTTCCCAAATTTTGTAAATACGAACTTATCTCCAAGGTGGTGGTCAGAGAGAAATTACACGATCAGATTTGAAGCTGAGTATTATAACGTCACATAAATAATGATAGGACTGAGCTCAATTGGCTCCAACAAAACTGGGCAATATTTTTATACGTTTTGAAAGTAAGCATTAGAAATTTTCGAATATGCAGAAAATATCAAAATATTAATCTTCAAAAATTTGGCCAAAATTTTTTGAGGAGTGCTTTGCCCAAATTTTCCTTTTTGAACCTTATTTCGAAATATCAATTAAGAAAATACGATTTTTTTACAAATTGGTTTACATTTATTGCACAACTACAACTCGAAAATTTTTGAAACCTTCTTATTTTGCCTAACTCTAAAAGAAAATACTAATTATTAATTTCTCGGGGACTTTCCCGGAGCTTTAGAAATGTATGCTAAAATATAACGACCTCCTAGAAAATTGAAAATAAGAAGGATTAAAATATCAAAAGCTTAGTTCTGTATGTAACTTTTGAGAGACCCTTGAAATTTTTTCAGAATAAATTATTGTTCCCAATGTAACTAAAGGAGATCCGTTATAAAAAGACCTAAAAATTTTGCGTAATTTTCGCAAGAAAAAAACTTTTATTCAAAAATATCGGCTGAACAATGCCACGGGTTAATGAATCATTATTTGTGATCTCTAACGTGAACTTTCACCCCTAAGCCTGCATTGTTGAATTTCTAGCTGCAAACGTTGTCGGTAGCGGAAAAGGCATTTCTGTTCCATACTGGTTGATATATTTCCAGTCAATATCCGGTGTAGGCATTCCACCAGCGGCGCATTCTAGAATAAGCTCTCGCCCGATTGTGGCACTAATGTCAGTTTCGCGTTTATCATTATTGTCGTTAATTTGAGGCACTCGCGGTTTGGCTTCTCGCGTGATATTTTTAATATTGATTATATATTTGCTTCCATGGTAGGTATTGTAGGTGACGGATTCGTGGGAGATGCACATTATTTTAAGTTTATCATCTTTTGCTCACAAAAGGATCCGAAAAATAAATTTCAAATTTTTTGTCCCTAGTTATTTGGCCAAATTTATGAGAATATGCATTCTAGACTTTTACGACCTCAAGTTGACTCGCGAGGTGGCGCTTAATAGCAGAATTTGATGCATTTTCAAACGGTATTAAGCACAAAATTTTATAAAATTTTATTTCTGCAAAAAATTCTTCTGATCTTTGTGCTTGCCTGCACACGGAATTATCTTAATTTGCATCTGTGGATGGAAGATTGAATGAATCTTGTGCATTTGGTACAGTAGATAACTCAAAAAATTCTCCGAAAACGCTCCAAAAATAGTGGCAAAAAAATTCTTCCTCGTAAGTTTGTTAAATCGAAATATTAAAAACCATGAGTCAAATATGCCAACCAAAAGCGCTAGAGAGCAGATAATAATTGACCCATATTTTGTTATATCTTGATTAGAAAATTGGCTACGAAAAATATTTTAGCGCTATTTTCGGAGGGATTCGAGTTGATCTTTAAATGGTTTTGGGGTTAGTTTCTATACTACATTGTAGTCAATCAATCTACAGTTCAAGTTGCGAATTAGGTTGAGTTTGCAAACCGCGTGTGTTTCAAGTATCGGCGAAAAAGGTGCCGTCGTACTAAATTCGATATAGCGGGTTCTATTCCAGCCTATTTCAACTCACGCGGTGAAACGCTTTAAAATTTCACGTTTCGAAATAATTCAAAATCTAATATCAAAGCACATTTAATAAATCAATATTTCAAAATTGCATATTATGATATCTTTCAAAAATGCACATTCTGACATATAATATGTCAGAATTAATATGTCATATATTTCAAAATTGACGGGGTTGAAGTCTTACAAAATTCCGAGATGTCAAACCAAACCGCCTTGTTGATATTAGTTACATATGTCAAAATGAAAAAATCCAAATTACTTAAAATTTCCAAGTAGAAAAACAACGCATTTTGGACTTCTGTTAAAGGTATTGAAAAAAATTTCAGAGTTTTTGAATTTTCAGTTTTTATTTCATAAAAAGGCTTGTCCAGCGGCTGGACTCCAGCCTAAATAAGGCTGCCTGATGCTGACATATATCGTCACAAAATTGTCACAATAATTAAGAAAAAGTGTGTATTTCATCATCTCGCATTGTAAAACATTTCGAAAATTTTCCGATAAAAATTTCAAATATCCCTTTATCACTCTTTGGTTAGAATGCGTAGCCACCACTCCTTTTAACGTGTGATTTTAACGTTATGGCTACGCATTCTAACCAAAAGGTGATAAAGGGATATATGTTTCTTGAATTCTTCGAAAAAATATTTGATTCTGATCCCGCCTATGATATTTGAAAAGAATAAAATTTCTCCATTTTTCAGTTCTGTTACGCGTTTTGACGCCCTCACAGAGATTGTTGTATAATTCTGGTAACTCCAAACTCTGGTAACTTCGCTACCATCGGGTACAGGGGCATCACAAGTGATTAATAGGGACTGTCCAATTTTTGGATTTCGTTCTTTAATTGAATAATTATATTTCCTATTACTTATTTATATTCAATTTTTTTAATATGAAAAAACTCAAAAAATATTTTGGTTTATTAAATTTTTTTAAAAATTGGCTGAGGAAAAAAAACTTTTGAAAATATTTCAAATTTCTTCAAATATACTTTAATCTAGTATAAAAAAATATTTTAGATTTTTAATTTTCTAAAATATTATTGTTTTTCAATCCTTCAAAACGAAAAAACTCATTTTTATCATTTCTCGCACAATTGCTTTGTCGACTCCTCAAAAACTGCTAAAACAATATTCCTAAAAATTTTTTTCGAAAATGAACAAAAATTTGAAACTGATAAAAAAAATTACAGTAATTAAGTTAATTTTATCATATTTTTGTTTAAACTGACTAGTTTCGAATTTATTAAATTAATTTCCAAACTTTTTTTGGTTTTTTAGGAAAAGTTTTAAAACAGTTTTTCGAGAGTTGTCTAGGTAAACTTAATTTTATATTATTTTCATTTTTAATTACCTTTTGTGCGAGGCGTTGTGAAAGAAGTTCTTCTGAGGGGTAGTCTGATAATCATTTGTACACCGGTATCAATTCCGAGATCATTCTTTGCGGTACAAAAATATTTTCCACCAAATTTCATAGGTGCTTTTTTGTCATTATTGACTGTTTCATAAGCTGAAAATAAAATGTTTACATACAATCCAAATTTGAGCGATATTTAAAATCAATAAATGTAAGTCCGAATGACTTTTTTTAGTCTAACTATCCATTAAAAATAGAAATTTCTGCTGATTATGCATTGTTAAAAAAAATTTATATATGTTTTCAACTTTATTTATATTATCAAACCCTGTTTATAATAAGAATAATTAATACGAATTTCTACATAAACATTTAATGAACAGTTACCTATAATTTGAAGGAAATAGTAGAAGGGTATAAAAAGCTAATGTTAGCATATCAGAAATTGTTATCACTCAGCCTCTACTTTCGCGTTCGCGTTTGACCCACTTGAGACCAATGAAAGCACCGGATTTCATTTATTTGACCAATAAGCGGTTCGAAAATTAGTTCAACGTCAAAAGCGAAAGTAAAGGCCTAGTGATGCCTTTTTTAAGTTTATCATATACTGTATATGCCATTACAAAAAAGTTTGAAGAATGTATGTTTGAACATGAAGTTGACGGATAATGACCGTGAAAAAATATCTGTTTGTTTGACCTAACTATAAAAAAGAAGAATTTAAGCCATTTAGAATGCTGCAAATTTCACATTTACGGTAATTAATAACTCGATTTTATGGCAAAAAATGCTCGTGTTTTAAGACGATTTTGCGGTTTTTGAGTTTAAAGGTTTTTGAGTTTAAGGCATTTTGCGGTTTTTGTTCGGGTCTGAAAACATGGGCACCATCCCGCATACCTAAGTTTTTGCCAGCTTAGATAAAACAATTTTGTATACATTTTTTAGTTACTTATTTTGAGATGAAAATGTTTAATGGGTATGGTGGTTCCTAATTTGACATATTCCCGATAAAACATAAGCCAAACAGGGCGTCAAAGATATTATTCAGATTAGCCAGTTTGTAGGACTAGCATTCAGCTTGCATAAAGAATGTCCCAAAACGTTTTTGTAAGAATACACTCCTTCACGCATAAGCTTAACAAGAAAATATAAACCAAAACGGAAAATCTATCTCTTCCCAGGTTTTATTATGAAATAAACTTAAATTTCAACATAACCTGTATAATTAGTATTTAAAACTTCTGAGTAGCATTTTTGTCGAAAAGTGCTATATTTTTTTTAAATAAGCAAAAAACAACCGTTTTTTGCACATTATTCATCATAAAATCTATCTCTTCCTAAGTTAAATTTGCAAATTAGCTCAAATTTTAGCAAAAGCTAGTTAAATACAAATAAAAACTTCTGACGAGCGTTCTTTAAGAAATTTCGACCCCAAACTCAAAAAATAAATTTTTCAAGGTCACTTATGTCATTCCGATATTTTGAACTTTTAGTGGCCAAATTGATACAAACATTATTTTACAACATAATTTTGAAAAAAATACTTAGAAAAAAACCGAAAACGCAAAATTATGAGAAATTAACCGCATAAAATGTAGGAACGATCATACCCTTAGGAGGACAAAAAGGCAACTCGATGGCTTTTTGCATTGAAAGACCAATATCTCGAAAAAACTTTTATCGTTTAACTTATTTACCGTTTTTTCGTAGGCCATAAGTTATGGCCCATAACATTAAAATTTTTTCGTCCGTGTCACCCTTGCGTTTTATCTATAGTTAATGTGCTAAGCCTGGATGAAACAACATTATAGTTTAAAAATTTCTTAGAATATCTGCTTCTACAGTAATTTCATTCGAACATAATTTTTTTTGCTAAGGTTTTAGTTTTTCTTGCCAAAAAAACATCAACGATTTGTGATAGATATAAAGTTTCCGCTATAACTAGCTTAGTTCGCATCATACCTTTTCTTAGTTTTACTCATTTAGCGCAAATTATTGATTAGCAATCATGGCTAATTTTTTGATAATACCTTCTTGGCCAAAAGCCAATTTGTCGTTTATGACACGTTATAGACACTTCTACTGATTNATTAATTAAGGTACCTAAAAATTAGTATCAGCATGAGTGCCAAACGATTTCAGGAAGAACTGTATATTTGTTAATGTGAAATTTTAATTTTTTTTAGTAAAAATTTTAAGAAAACGAGGTGCTATCGGAAAAAAATCTTCAATTCTATAGATTTATTCTTTTTTTTAGTTTAGATCCGGGTTTGTCTCAAATCTTATCACGTGTTCAAAGACCTTTCTAACCCGTTCAAATTGCTGAAAAAGCGCTAAAACAAATTTATACAAACATTTTTCTGGGAACTGATAGTAATTATAAATTTTTAATACTTATTCGGGTCAAAAAATTAAGGGAATTTTTTTGGTCATTATCATGGCCACCAGTTACTTCCGGTTTGACTTGCATTGATTCATTTAATGATTACTATGTGAATATTTAAAACAAATTTATCTTGATCTTACTCAAATTTCGAGGAAATTTTTTTGGACATTTTTATAATTTTAATCACTTCCGGTATAACCGGAAATGCATGTTTTTATGTAAAATAGTCGATATTAGGTCTTTTAAACATTGTTTTATAATCAAATTTCAAGCAGAATTTTTCGATGAATTTTCAAAAAGTGGTAACTTCCGGTACTACCGGTAATGCAGTATATACACATAATATCATCTAAATTACCATCCAAATCGGAGCAAAATTAGAGGTAGTTTACGTATCGGAGAATGTTGAACACCGTGTGTCATGACATGTCATACATTATATGTTTTGAGTGAATTTCCTTGGATTTTTGGTCAAATGGAGTGTTCAAAAATTAATATTAAATACTGGCGCTATATATTATATTCAAAAAAATCTGGCGCTCATTTTGGTGCAAATTTGCTTTTGCTGGATAACAAGATTTTGGTGAAATTTTTCAAGAACAACTGTTTTCATAAAACTCAAATATTTTAATATCACAAAGTCGTAAAAAAGTTAATTTAACTTCGAAAATTAAATTAACCGCCACCAGCACAGCTGTGTTATGAAACACCGAGACCAAACGTTTATGGGACCAAGCGCACCGAGACCAAGCGCAGCTCGGGGTTAGGACAAATTACCGCATTAATAGCTCAAAAATCACCCTTGCATTTTCGCGAAAAATTTTTTCAGTTTAATGATCATTGTCTCCCAGACAAAAATTACAACTTACATTGGCTAGTAATTTTCAAAGATCCATCATCTAAAATTGTGAAATCTTCATTTTCAGTAATTTCTCCACCGTCTTTATACCATGTGATTTTTGGACTCGGATTCGCACTTGCTTTACATGGTAAGATAGAGTTTTGATCGGGCAATAAAATAAAATTTGTACTTTCTGACTTTTCCACTAGTGGCGGTATTTTCACCCAATATGGTAGCTCCGATATTCGAATGGCGTGCAGACATGATCCTAACAGGATTAATATTTTCATCTGAATTAAATAGAACTATTATTTTTGTGAATGTCAAAAATTTTAAGATTCAATTTCATACAGGAGATGCTCAAATGGTTCAAAATTTTGAACATGGTCCGAAACCAAAAATAAGTGATTTCAATGGGTCCAAAAATCAATCAATTTGAGTTCATAATGAATTGTTCATTATTAAACAATAATTCGAAGTGACCCACAAATTTTGTCCAAAAACATTTTAACTTTAATTTTAAACATATCTCACACGGGTTTCAAAATTCTACAAATGGTCACGTGATCGGTTTTCTCTGGAAAATCCACATCGCCACATGAATTTGCTTGGAAAAATTATTCTGTTTAAATTCTCTGAACAAAAAATTATATGGAAAAATCTAAATGACCACTCCATAAGTTGTCATCGACAAATTTTTCTTTAACCTGGTTGAAATCTAATAATTAGAAACCGAGAACATTTATAAGATATTAGTAAGTTGAAAACAAAAATAGCTTGAAATGCTTGCAAAGCTCGTTAAATTGAAATGCAATCGGTGATCATTATTTTTATGACAGGAGAATCTATTGAAGAATTCATTTTAGACAGATGGATAGAAAAATACAGAAAAGTTTTACGAGATCAGTCATCGAAAATAAATACTATTTTTAAAAATGTTAGAAATTACCAAAAAAATATTTAAATTCAACAAAAAGTGAAATTGGTCTGTTATTAGTACCTTTTTCCTTAACTCGGATTTTAAGCGTGATCGGAATTGAAGACATTACAACTTGGAAATCGTGAAAAATACCAGCCCAAAAATGCGTGTCGGCGTTTCGAAATCTTGTGTTAGAATTTTTAAATAAATTAATGTGAAGAATTTTTATTCTTTCACTGATAACTTATGAATAACTTAGTAAGAAAATTTAATAGACAAAATTTTTCAAAAAATACAACATCCAATAAATATTGGATAAAAATATTTTACAAATCTGGCACCAGTTTTTGCAAAATGAAAAGGAAATGTCTTAAAGATTAAACAAAATTTAGCAAATCCGACATTAATTTTGCAAAAACTGCCGGATTTGCGAAATTGTTTTATCTTTACTTAAAATTTTTTGGTTTTCTAATTCTTGCTAATTACTAAATAATAATTGTGGAAACATTACAAAATATTTTTTTTTAATTTCGCGTTTGATAAATAAAATAGAACTTGAAATAAATTATTTTTGATAACGTGCACAAAATTGAAAACATAAACAAAAAAATTCTAATTTGAATAAATAAATATCTATCTTAATTTATATTATTTTGGTCTGTGCATTATTAGTTTGTGATAAAGTTTGGGTGGTTTTTTAGGAGCTACTTTAGGCTTTTTAGTTTCTGGAACCCCATAAAACCATATATTGGCAGATAGGAAATTGAATTCCGCGTGTAATGTCGTTTTTTTTCGAATTTCAGACCAGTTGACCGGTAATGGCGGATTTCCGGTGTGTCCGTTTTTAAAAGTTGTTTCAATCAGGCCAAAATGCGGTCTGTAGAATAATACGGGCACAAAGAGTTCGAATCTGATATCAAATTCCACCAATGACGTCATGACGCGTCATCGTGAGTCATTTTGGGTCACTTTATAACGTTCATTGAAATAGAACCTTTATAAATATGAAAACTGGATATACTGTAGATATAAAAACCACGGTTTATCATAAAGTTTTTTTTTCACGTATTAATATTTGGACAATAATTTATTTTCAAAACACACCATTGTGATACTGACAAAAATATATACTTTCGAACAAAAGAATAAAAAATGACCACGACCACTTCAAAAGCCCACACAATTAAAATTTTAATAAGTAAAGAAAGGAAAATTCACTTGAAAAAAACTCTTGTAGCATCTTCTCAATAACTTCTTCGTTGATAAAATCTCTCTCAATTTTTCTCTTCAAATTATTTTTAATTAAATACTCGGCTAAAGGGGATTAAGCCCCCAAAATTACAAAAAAAAAGATTTTTCTAAAGGTCAAAAATAAACTTTTTTAAATAACCATCTTGTTTATTCTAAATTTGAAGGGGATGAAAGAGAGATTTTCTAATATTTTAAGAAGTAGTCCCCTTGAGACCTAAATGAGTATCATTAACCAATGAACATGTCAAAAGGGGGCCATCTGTGCTCCGGGCGACCCATCCCGATTTTTCTGTCCCATTTATGGGGCAGGATTTACCCAGTCCGGCAGACCCTTCCAGAATTTAATATTTTATATATGCAAATAATATCGGCAAATTATTACCGCCAATAAATTTGCCGCAGTCAAATTAGAAACTAATTCGAAGTTGATTTAACATATGGAATATAGTATTGCACAGTGCAATTTAAACTGGTTATTTTGATCCAGATGTCCTATAAAGGTTCTGAAGTAAAATAAAACTGACAATATTTTTTTGCAATTTTGAGTTTATTAAAAATTATTCTGAATTTCAAATTTACTTTACCAAATTGGTAATACCAATAGACTATTAGACTAATAAGACTTAATCTTGAGAATGATAATAAATCGAAACGTTGATAAATAGACTAATCTAATAAATAGACTAGATAAATTTCAAATTATTTTTGGCAAGTTCTGATTGGTCCAAAATAAATTTCGAAAATATTTTAGCGATTTCGAATTGGCCAATATTGATTAAAAACTTTCAAAATTATTTGAACTTGCCAATAATAATTTCGAAAGTTTTTAATTATTTTTGGCCGATCAAAAATCGCTAAAAATAATTTCGAATTCTTTTTTGATCAACCAGAACTCGCAATAAATAACTTTGAATGTTCTTTTTGATCAATCAGTTAAGTTATTAACTTAGTAAACAGTGACGAACAAAAGATGGGCGGATTGAAGATTATACTTTGCCGTTCGGTTCAAACTTGACGTCATAATATCAGCTTATCCTTCAAACTTTGATCATCTAGACTATAGTTTCATAAAAATTACGAAGCTGGTTAAATCAATCATATTATTCTCTATAAGACTCGAAAATATTAAAAAGGTCGAAGCTTTGTTTCGAGATACTAGTATTTCCACAAAAAAGAGAAAAATTATGACGTCACGTTTGAAACGAACGTCAAAGTACCATCTTCAATATGAGGCCAGTTCATTTTATATAAAAATTTATATGAAAGTTATTTTTTATGACAAATCGAATCTCATAGTCACTCACCGTCAGTTTGATAAGATTTTTGTTTATATTTCTTATCGCACTAATTCCATGTTTTTCAAAATGTGGCAGTACTTAGTTAATCTTTGACGAAATTCAATTCTTTTTAGCATTCAATTATTTCAAATTTCCAGTATAAACGTTACATCATGTAATTCGCTTTATTTAATCGGAATTATCTGAATGTTCACGTGAGTTTTTTGCTGATAATAAAAAAAACAGTAATTGAAATAAACTTTGTGCATTCTTGATGCATGATTATTAGTCTGATCTCAAAACTTGTCGGAAATTGAATTTAAAAATGCGTGCATGATAAAATGAAATTAATGGTTCGAATCGGAGCCTTTTTGGTTTTTTCTGAGATAACAGAAATTTTTACTTATCAGTTTTTGTTAAAAAATTGGAAACAATTGTCTGATTCGGACCATTTTTTTTAATTTATTTATTTAAATAATATCAATAGTTGTGCCCAGTTTTAGTTTTCTAAGAACTCAATAGGATAAGTTGTTTTCAAAATCCAAATTATATAAAAAAGTTGACTTAAAAGTGGCTAATATGTTCGAGGAGCCCCGTAATCGATAAATAATAAAATTATCTGTATTTTCTTTAATTCGATCAATTTATTTTATAAAGTTGAATGTATTCTGTATACATTCTGATAAAATCACGCTTTTGAGGCCACTGATTTTATCACAATGAAATATAGTAATAAATCGCGCAGTTAGCTTTACGGTCAGCTGATTTCTATCTGCCGATCGACCATCTGTTTACTCAACCCGCTAGTGGTATTTATCCTATAAATACCACGATTTTCACTGAATTATTATCAANTTATTATATTATTATATTATTATATTATTATATTATTATATTATTATATTATTATATTATTATATTATTATATTATTATATTATTATATTATTATATTATTTGTGGTCAATCTGAACTTGCCAAAAATAATTTCGAAAGTTTTTAATTATTTTTGGCCGATCAAAAATCGCTAAAAATAATTTCGAATTTTTTTTTGATCAACCAGAACTCGCAAAAAATAACTTTGAATGTTCTTTTTGATCAATCAAACTTCGTTAAACATAACTTAGTAAACAGTGACGAACAAAATATTGCCAGATTGAAGATTATACTTTGCCGTTCGGTTCAAGCTTGACATCATAATATCAGCTTATCCGTCAAACTTTGATCATCTAGACTAAAGTTTCATAAAAATTACGAAGCTGGTTAAATCAATCATATTATTCTCTATAAGACTTAAAAATATTCAAAAGGTTGAAGCTTTATTTCGAGATACTAGTATTTCCACAAAAAGAGAAAAATTATGACGTCACGTTTGAAACGAACGTCAAAGTACCATCTTCGATATGAGGCCAGTTCATTTTAAATAGAAATTCATATGAAAGTTATTTTTTATGACAAATCGAATCTCATAGTCACTCACCGTCAGTTTGATAAGATTTTTGTTTATATTTCTTATCGCACTAATTCCATGTTTTTTAAATGTGGCAGTACTTAGTTAATCTTTGACGAAATTCAATTATTTTTAACATTCAATTATTTTAAATTTCCAGTATAAACGTGACATCATGTAATTCGCTTTATTTAATCGAAATTATCTGAATGTTTACGTGAGTTTTTTGCTGATAATAAAAAAAAAACAGTAATTGAAATAAACTTTATGCATTCTTGATGCATGATTATTAGTCTGATTTCAAAATTTGTCGGAAATTTAATTTACAAATGCGTGCATAATAAAATAAAAATTAATGGTTCGAATCGGAGCATTTTTGGTTTTTCTGAGATTACTGAAATTTTTCAATTATCAGTTTTTGGTAAAAAATTGGAAACAATTGTCTGATTCAGACCATTTTTTCCATTTTATTTTTTTAAATAATATTAATAGTTGTGCCCAGTTTGAGTTTTCTAAGAACTCAATAGGATAAGTCGTAATATGTTCGAGGAGGCCCGTAATCGATAAATAATAAAATTCTCTGTATTTTTTTGAATTCGATCAATTTATTTTATAAAGTCTCCATAAAAATCTCAAAAACTCTCCTAAAATTAATCAGTTTGTGGTTTTTAAGAAAATATGGCTGCGCAGTGCCATTTTGCGACCATGAGTTAATAATGATTCATTATAAGTTTTCAAAAAAAAAGTTTCTGAGAAAGAAATTGTTATCTTATTATCTGCACTCTGAACTTGCTGATGTCTGATTGTCCAATAATTGTTAAAATACTGTGAAAAATCAATTTCACCGAGTATTATCAAACGAGTTGATACAGTATTTAAATACAGTATTTAAAATAAATTAATGAAAACAATGACAGAAATTCCGAAATCTTGTCAGATACGTAATAATCTAACAAGCCCAAAAATCGACTTTGAAGATGTCAAAATTTTTGGATTCCGAAATTGCGGTCTATTTCCACACGGTAATTAGTCAGGATTAAGAAGGAATTTCGTCACTGGGCCATTTCTTGCATATTTCTTTTTATGTGAAGTGTCCCAGAAATAAAATAAAAATTGGAATTCTTGTTTTACAATTCCCGCCCTAGCTCAAGATCGGAGGCTCACAGTATATTATTTCGTAAAACCATTTGATATAGCGGAGATTATATCAAAACTCAGAGAGCTCAAAATGACAAAATATTATGCTAATTAATATAATTTTGAGACGTCGAGTCAAACGTGACATAATTAACTCGGATTTATGCCGAGAGTCTAAGCTTAGCCATCAGGCGAAAAAGCAACTCGATGGATTTGCAAATTAATCGACAATTGGTTCTAAAACTTCCCCAGAATGAGCTACAGTTTCTCACCATGTTTATTTTTTTACTGTTTATCGGATAAACTTTCCTCTATTGGAGAATTTCGATCGAAAATTTGGTAAATCATGATTCATTTATGTTTATAAGTTAAGGTTAGCCCGACAAAACTTTTTTATGCACACGGTAGCTGATTTTTATTTGTTGTAAGACATTAATAAAAATGATCTATGCATAAAACTTTTGAAAATTTTCCCAGGAAAGTGTTCAAAAATGAAAAAAAGTTTTTGAAATTGCCTATCATTTGGCTTGAAATTTTCGAAATAAATTCGACTTTTGCACAGATCATTTGCATTCATGATTTTCTAAAACAAATAAAAAATCAGCTACCGTAGGTAAAGAAAAGTGTCGTTGGGCCTACTTTATTATGGGTCGAAAACCGATTCAAAAATGACGAATAAGTTAAATTTGGAAAATATGAAATTTTTGAAAAACAAAACACCTGTCAATTTATTGACAGATGTCTTTAAGAGAGTTTGGTCATCCAAAGAAGTCATTAAGATTTAAGCCAACTTTAGAAAAATATATAATATTTATTCACCACAATATACAATGCATGATGCATTATGCATCTCTTCAAAAAAATTATCCTTAAAACCTGGGCTTAACCCCACCAGCTTATGAAGGGTTAAACCTCAATATTGTCTGAAATGCATTGAGTCCGGGTTAGTTATGATGCAGGCTCAGAATAATTGACTTTTCGATTCCCAACAAAAAGTATTTTCCTATAAAATGAAAAAGGCAACGACGAAAATACCCGCGTATAATAATAATAAATTTTGTTCGTATTTACAAAAACGGGATAAAGTCTATAACGGCCAAAATAAAAGGGGGATAATCTATCCCTTCATCCTTATCCCGTTTTTATCCCGTTTTTGGGGAATAAAACGGGATAGGGATGAAAAATCGGCGGGGATGCATCTCTTTTGGAAGCCTGTTCAATTGTTCGAAAAAATGTACCCCTTAAATTCGTTATTAATTAATTCGTTATTTATTTCATCAGTCTGCTCATCGAATTTGTGATCGGATTAAATACACTACTAAATTATGACATACATTGTGAGGTTCTATACGAGTTGTATAATACGACATCATTTTTTTCGAATGTGAGATATCGTTTTTTCAATTAAAGTGCCTCTCATTAGTGAATAAGGTGTCAACACTGTTTCAATTTCGGCTTTTGAAAACGACTCATCCGACTGAGTTCTAGATCGCTAAATATAACTACACATTTTTTTTACAAAATAATTGGTTTGGGCAAAAATATTTTTAATAAATAAAACGTTTTGCCCTTATACACAACACATCGTAAGGGGGGATAAATTTGTCAGGGCGGTTCTAATTGCAAGTGGGTTTTAAGGAAGTATATGAACAGCCAAATATTCAGACAATGAGTTGCGTGTGTCAGTCGCAGTCTCCTCCACACTTCTATTCATACGATCATCGGATAAAACTAGCCATTTTTACAAAAATTCTTATTTATCTATACTCGAACAAAAATAAGACGCCCACATTCTATCAAAAAGGCCACAAAAGTTATATTTATTACGAAATATAAAGAAAAATTTGATCATTTTTGCTTGTTATCAAAAACAAATGATATATTCGATAATTTTTTGATAAAAGTGAAAAAATCGGAAAAAAATTTAATCGCAAAAAAAACTTAAAATTTTGTTCTGGATATATCTGGTAGAAATGTCAACGATGTGAACAACCTATTTTTACTGAGAGACACTTTGTTTGGGAAGAGGATATATATCATATGAACCTAAGTTTAAGAACCAAAAAATATAATAATAACTTCAATATAAATCCGAAATACGTGGTTTTATCTTGCTTAAACCAACCGGCGAACCAAGCTTAACCAAACTACTGTTTTATGGTCTTAACTTGAATACCAGGTTCTGTTAAAATATTTGAACCAATAAAAATTAACGTCTGCGAGCACTTTTTCTTGTTGTAGCTTATTGTATAAATTGTTATAGAATTTAAGAACTGTTTAGTTAAGCTCTACATTCTGTATTTTTTTAAATAGAAATATTTTTAATTTCCAAAATATATTTATGAAAGCTGAATTCTGATCGGTTCAAATTTAAAACAATTAGAATCGAGGAAATTGATTATCGAATTAACTAAATTTTAAGTATAGTTAGTATACTCTTGTTACGATACTGTACCTATCGGTGTAATATTGGTGTAATGGTCAAAAATAATTTGTGATGTACTTTTTCGCAAGATTCAGGATAGATCTACAAATAAATAATAAGCATTTTCGGCATTTCTCATGAGCTCTTAGTTTTTAGTATATTTTATCAAGAAAATGTCAAATCAGAGTTGCATATCCCCTTAAATGGGGGTGGTGTTAGTGATTTTGGAGGCTCCGTACGGCTATATCAATTCAGATGAACCATTTCTGAGGAACACAAATGATAAATCTATCCTTTATCTCGGCATTATATCACACCCACCAACCACTTGGTTCACCGCGGTTAAACACGCGTCCCTTGGGTTTTTTCGATGAAACAAGGATCCTAGACCTTAAATCGGAAAATTTTGAGATTTTGAGAATATCTGGGAAATTGTCTGAATTTCAATGTCAAGTGGCTATTTATTTCGATTTTAGCCTCAAAAGCCAGGAATTCGATCGAATGTAACTAAAACGGCCCTTTTTGGACGTTTTGAGAAAGGTTTTTTCAGTTTTTCGTCACATTCGCCTCATTCCTGGCTTCTGAGGCAAAAACCGAAAAAATAGCCACTTGACATTAAAATTCAGACAATTTTCCAGGTGTTCTCAAAATCTCAAATTTTTTCGACATAAGGTCTAGGATCCTTGTTTCATTGAAAAAAGCCAAGGGACGCCTGTTTAACCAGGTGGTGTTGGTGGGTTTGGTACTTTTTTTTCGATAATGATAGAACTTTATTTAGAAAGATTTTTGGAACAGATTATGTTACGATTTATGAGTTAGACTTTTGTCGTTATTTTTCAATAAACTTGATTGAAAGGAATGCCGAAGCATTTCACGAGGTTTACAGGTCACCCGTTGTATTTACAGCAATTTTTTTTACTAAATTGTCAAATGAAATTCCGAGATAAGGGGTAGATTTATCATTTGGATTCCTCAGAAATGTTACAGCTAAATTAGTTAAGCCGTACGGAGCCTCCTCATAAATCTCAAGAATCACTAACACCATTCCCTTAAAAATGTATCTTTCTGTATATGATTATCATCAAGTTTTGTATTTTTCCGGCCTTTGAACATTTCAAAATGACTGTAAAATGCAAAATTTTGCCTAAATTAGTCTCTAGTTTGAATATTGTATTTGGCCACCTTGCGGTCAAAATTTTAACTTTCTTTGACAAAATTTTTTGTTCGTTAATAATTTTCTCAACTGCCGTTTGTAATCCCGACTAAAAAAAATAAAATAAGTGAACTGACTTTGGCTTACTTAGAAAACTATCAGTATCGCTTTTATTTGCAATTAATCACAAAATACCTTGAGCCCCTAGATTCTTCTTAAGAATTGTTATTTGTCAAGGTCGTTCTAACGATTTGAAATAAATCAGGAAAAGTTCGAGCTGATGTGGTTTACCCTGCCACTTAAAAGTTTATTTTTTTTCAAAAAGTTACCGTTAGAAAGAATACAGCTTTTATGTGGCCAAAAACTGTAATAAGAAAATACACGGTTAGAATTTGTCTGGAAATTCCACTTTCGATTCATCACTTTAAAAAACTAAACCTGGAAATTATTTTACTGAAGATGTCTAAAGTGAACAAATATGGGTATAATTGCGTGCCAATTTGCACTGTGGAAACGGTATGAAAATATTGTATTACCGCTCATGCTGGTTAAAATAGCAAATCTAAAAATGAATGGAACGGAAATTTAAAAAACGTAAAACAAATTATAAGAAAAATACGATGTAAGCCATAAAAATAATATAATTAACGTTTTAGCGTGAATCGTGTCACTGAGTTTTTCCGTAATTTTTTCAAAATATTTTTGAAGTATAAAAAGTGATTTTGTTGAACAATTTATAATAATAGAAAATTGTATTGTGTTTATGATTAAAATGTCAGCGCAGATTTCAAAAATATATTCGAATTTTTCTTACAACCTTGAATAAGGCGAAATCAACATTATGATATATTTTTAAATCGAGCTCGAGAGCGCCTCTAGTTAAAAGTTTTAGAAAACATGATTCAATAGAAAGTCAGCTATGCGTTTGAATATCGATCCTTTCTTAATCTGACCAACGAAATCGGCCTATTCCGGAATCAAGGGTTTTGATTGGGTGCTAATATCATGCGTTGTTTGTATCATTCAAATATTAAGGATTTGTACTCCTTAATCCATATATATGATCCATATATCATATATGATATATCTGAATTCTCAATATTTTTTATGCATGCCTATAATACGTATTGTACAATACAAAATCGTTTTTGATTCAAGGGTGTTAGAACACGATATCGGTTAAATGATTTTCCAAATTACAGTGTGTTGAAGTAATTTCAGCATCAAATGGTTCGAAGAAAATTTCTCCCATAACGAGGGGATAATTATCATACAGCGGTTGACCATTTAAAGCCACCCTTCACTTGAAACCCCCATTACCCGTTAACCCCCCCCCTTTTTTTGAGCATATCTGAATATGAAAATATTTCAAGGAAAATCTGAATTTCACAAAAAAAATTTTAACTGGTGGTTGGAAAATACAAAACCCCCTGTCCTGTGACCACCTGTAACCCCCCTGATCAGTTTAAACGCCCCTGGCAAAAGAGGTCAACCACTATAGATTATCTCGTTAACTTTTTTGGCTCAAAAATTTAGAACAAAAACCACTTTTTATTCAAACAAGTGACTCATTTTGTTAAATACAATTTGCCGCAAAACATCATAAAATTATAAATATTTTACATGGAACTCATTTTGTTTAATTATACTTGAAGATGAATAAACGAAAACGTTTGCATACAAATTAATAATAATAAATATGGCAATTTTTCATAAAAATAATCTATTTTCTGAACTCTTAAAAAAGATTTTGAAAAGTTTTTAAAATGAAAACGCGGTATTTCAATTAGCCACCACGTACTTTGTTTTTGCATCATTATTTACACACGCACCACCTGGAGTAAAAATAGTCTGCACAACACCTCTTGCGTGAATTATTTCATTTGAAAACAGTAAAATCTTGAAAATTAAGAAAAAACCATAAATAATTAATTTCAAAATCTAAAAGCTATTTTGCTACTAGTAATAATCGTGTGTTCTGAAACACTCCTCGTGCAGTGAGGGTAGGAAATCTCGTGCAGGTGGGGGTTAACAAAAATTTATTATATTAATTATTACTATAAATCAATCAACTTAAATCAACTACATTTTCTAGGTATATTTGGCCGAAAAACGATTTATCTCCTTCTTGGAGAGAACTCCACATTTTTTGGTTTTTGTATTGCGAGCTACCAACTATATTTGCATCGGAAAATCACATTTTTGAAATATATTCCATACGAAACATGATGCAAGCCTATGTAGAGACTAACGTTTAGAGTGGTATTTAAGAGCAAGCTGATCCGCTAACAATAACTGAAATTCTAAATTATAATTTTCAAAAATTCTATAAAGGGCTAAAAACCGACCACTTACCCCTTAAGGGGAGTGGTGTCGCAATTTAGCCTCTCCGAGGCCATTTCCCCCACCAAAATAGCAAAGATGATATTCCAAAAACCATTTGTTTACTAACAGAACCAACCTTCGCGGTAATTTTGAATTTAACAGTAATCTGATACAATCCCACCTACGCCGACACCTATGCTTTTAAAAAGTTCTTAAAAAAGACACGCATCGTACCTACTTCTTCAATTTCATCATTTTTTTATTATTATTTTTGCGTTGAGGCTCCGGAGAAGCTAACAAATAATGCAAAATTGCTTTTGTTTTAAAATTTTGCTTTGGCGGCCAAAACAGCCAAAAAAACGAAAAAGAAAATTATTGATTTATTATGATTTAATTGAAAGTGCGCTATTTGTTTTCCTTTGAACGCTACCGAGTTAAAAAATGCACCAAAATTCTTTAAAGTGTTTGTATTTACGGAAAAATTATTTTGAAGCATTTTTTCTGGTTTCTAAAATTTTGTCAAAAATTTGGCTCAAAATGAAAAGTGCCAATGCCCCAAGAGACCCAAAGCAAAATTTCGAAAAAAACTCTCTAGTTTATTGTCAAACAAAGTCTTGTCATTTCAGATGCAGTATGGATCGAAACTGTATCATCTAAAGGTGGAGGAGATAGCTTTTGCCTGAGCTCCAAACTGACCATTTCAAACAATTTGGCTAAAAATGAAAATTGACATGGCCCACAAGAGACGCCGAAGCAAATTTCGAAAAAAACGCTCTTGTTATTTGTTGAACAAGTCTTTTGCTTTCAGATGCAGTATATCACTAATATCTCTCAAACTGGTGGAGGAGATACTTTTGCCTGAGCCTACATCCAACTGATCATTTCAAAATTTTAATTTTTATTTTTTTTGCGTTTTTTTTTCCGCCGAAACGAAAATTTTAAAACGCTTTTGCATTATTCGTAAGGCTTCTTCCCGAAGCCTGACACAAAAAAAAAAATTGATGAAAATTGAAGGAAGTAGGACACAATGCGTGTCTTTTAGGGGCTTTTTAAAAGCGTAGGTGGTCGGGAGTAGGTGGGAATTGTGATCAGATTATAATGTACTTTAAAATTACCGCGAGGGTCTTTGAGTGTTTGGAATTGTCCTTTATGCTAGATTTATCGGTGGAATATACCTTTGTAGTGAGAAGTATGTAGAGCGTCTAAATTATGCGACCCGCACTCCTTATATGTCGTCAATATTAAATATGATAATTGGCGGCCAGTTTAAGCTAATCTATCCTTGAAAAACTAATCGGATGACTCGTTTTGAATGAAGCGTGTCGTTTTCCCACCCACGTGTTTATTGAGGACCAAATCTGTCGAGAGAGGGCAATAAAGGGGTATATAAAAATAATTGCTATAGTTCATACCGAAAACTGTAATAACCGGTTTGTGAGAACAATTCACAGGTTAGACCACACAAAAAAACAAAAAATTTTACATGTCACAAGATTTACTTGGCTTAGAGACGTAAGCAGATTAACTGGTTGTTGATATGCTCAGGATAGTGGTCTTTGAGAGGACCGCGGTGGGTGGGTTTTAAAAAAAGCTTACATTACGGCGTGAATGTTTATTGAAAGCTGAATTGGATGACATTATAATCAAAGATAAAATATAAAGTTTCTTTCATTTCATCAACTGAGATAATTGATCTACTAAGATATAGATCAATAAACGGTCTCAAGATATGAATGAGGGTTTTTTTAATATTAACAAAACTTAGTATAAAAATTATCTAGTAGTTTTTCGATTATACAGAAATTATCTTACTATTTAAACAGTCAGGACCGCAGGAAGAGGTCCTGAAGCAGGCGGTGAGCCATATGGTTATAGGATAATTAATACCGGTTGCGGGTTACTTCGAGTTAAGAATGATGTTTGTGTTTAGTATTTTTAGCTGAAGCTAGAAGATATTAATTAAAAAATATCTCTTTAGATAAATCCCTGCGTCAAAGATTTCAGAGCGTGATCATAGGCTCAGCGAAATTCCAAAGCTTCAAAAGGATAGTGTGTGTGGTTTATAGATGGAGTCTAAGCAGACACAAAAGCGGGGGAATTAAATAGATTGCTCACAAAAGTTCAGACGTTTTTCGTATCATTAGGAGGTTTGTAGAGTGTTTTAAATCTGATATTTGACATTTTAAACACCAATGAGTCATAAATTAACTATAATAGCAACAGATTGGTCCGTTAGCACTAATAGTGGAATTTTCAAATTTGAAGCAAGTTTGGATAACTAATACTTGACATTGCTACCTAGCCTTAAAGGCCTTAAAGGGGGTACTGGTCGTTGGTTTTATTGAGGCCTAAGGGGCATCACAAATCTCCAATAATGACCAAAAGTACAACAAAATGTATTACCTTGGAGACTAAATCATGTTACAGAAGAATTTTTTTCGAAATTTTTGCCTTGTTTAAGTAATTTTTTTCAAAATGAACTTAAAAAAAATTACATTTTGCTTATG